>JAAAKQ030153263.1:0-30914 GCA_010016005.3 Zanna intricata | reverse complement strand
GTGTGTGTGTGTGTGTGTGTGTGTGTGTGTGTGTGTGTGTGTGTGTGTGTGTGTGTGTGTGTGTGTGTGTGTGAGTGGGAGAGATGTGTTATAAGAATATTAAGAATAAAATGCATCTCACTTGTTTGTAATACTCTATTTTTGAAACAAGATAATCTAAAAATAGATGATTGGACTACTTTTTTAATTTGAACAACTTATACTCCAATCTTCATCGCAACTCATGTATAAGTTTTAGTTTTATTTTATCATTTGATCGGTGACATTAAAGAATAACTAAACAATCATTTCTGCTCTTTTTATTATCGTAAATTATAAATGCCTAATATAAAAGAAATTGAGACAGAAAATGAAAAAAAAGAATGTGCTGTTTGTAATGAAAAAGCACCTCACATGTGTAGTGTTTGCCGAGCTGTTTCTTACTGTAGCAAAGAACATCAGAAGCAGCATTGGAAGCAACATAAATTAATTTGTAACTCTTATGAGGTTAGTATAAACTTACAATTTATGTAACATTTTTTTTATGCAACATTAAGATTAATTCTTTTTTTATAATTTGGAGTACAGATCAATAGATTTAAAAAACAAATTTTAAAAATCATTGAAAAATAAGTAAAATCTTTAAAAATAATAGATGAATATAAAAAAATAATATATTAAAATCATAAATTATTATTTTATTTTCAATTATGTTACTGTATCTTTCAAGTATTTAATAAATAATGAAGTATTGTCGAAATAACTTTATTGTTGCTTTAATTGTTGTTTTAACTAAATAAAACATTTTTCTGAACGAGTCTCAATTAATTTATTTAAACAGCTTGTATAATTTGTGTCTCCTTACATTTAAAATGCACTAAAATTAAATAATAATGCCAAGCAATGACAAAGAATTTTCTTTATTAATTAAAATAAGCGAATTTAAATTGTTTACTAGAGAAACTTAAATGCTTAGAATATAATTACTGTTTAGAGTTCAGCAAAAATATGTTTTATCTGAATTTTTTTGCTTATATTTCATTCTCTTATAGTAGCAGTTAGTTTTTAAAATTAAAAAAAAAAATTATTTTACAATTATTATTATTAATCTCAAACCTTATTTTATCTATTTACCAGGTTAAATTTAACAATCAACTTGGACGTTACCTTATTTCAAGCCGTGATTTATCACCAAACGACAAAATTATTTCAGAATCACCATTAGTATTGGGTCCAAAAATGTTTGATCCAACTCCTCTCTGTCTCGGATGTTATCGTCCTCCTACTCCAGGTGTAAGATGTCCTAATTGTTTATGGCCATTTTGTCATCCACAATGTCCTGGATTAACAGATCCCCATCATCATTCTGTTGAATGTTTTATTTTAACGTTGGGAAAATCACTTGCATTACAACCTGGAATTTTGAGGTAGGCATAAAATAAATTATATTTATTTATAAGTTTTTATTGTAATTAAAAGGTATAGAGAATTCTCTACACCTTGTAATATAAACCTCTCTTTTTATTTTTATGAAATCCAAATTCTGAAGATAGTGTTTGCATCTAATTTTTTTATTGTATTACATCATCAAAAAATACAATTTACTAATGATGAATTCACAAGTAATGATCTCAGCTTCATTATCACACTGTGAAACATTACACTTGGGAATATGAAAATATATTTATATTTGTTAACCTCAGTATGATATAACTTATTTAGTATAAAGTTGAAAATATAAAAGAAATACCTTGTGGATTAACAAAACTTTATAGTGCAATTAATAGTACTAAAAAGTGTAATGTAGTTTGTATATTTGCATCATTTGGCTCCAAAGGACAGAGAAAGAAAATGAATGATGAAAGAAAAAATGCATTCATTATGACACAACTAATTTAATCTTTTTTTAATTTACAGAATATTTCAGCCATAAGTGGTTTGAACCATAAGTGGTCTGCAGTGGTTATCATTGATAACCACTACAGATATTTATTATAATTTGAATTTTCACACAAATAATCTATCTGGCTAAAAGTTCATTAATTTATTCTTACTAATAGATGTAATAATTAGCTTATGTACCAAAATATTAGCCTATACAATAAGCCTAGGCAATATTGGTACATATTAGATTATCCTAGACCTACTTTAGGTCTCTCTTTTTTCTATTTAGCCTCCGAAACCATCGTAAGGTATTACTTGTGAGGATGATATAAATGAATGTAAATGAAGTCGAGTATTGTACGTCTCAGGTCGACCATTCCTGAGATGTGTGGTTAATTGAATCCGAACCATCAGAGAACACCAGTATACATGATCTAATTCTCAGATCTGTATAAAGGTAACCTTTATCCTAGTAAAGGCCTTTACTAAGATCTGAATCTTAGAAATCCCGACTTTGAAATCAGCTGATTTGAGATGACGAGTTTAACCACTAGACCAACTCAGTGGGTTGGCATACCTTAGGTTCAGAATTACACATAATTTATTATATTTATTTATATATCTGAAAGATGAAGCTTACATTTTTGTTCCTTCAAAATTTGACTTACCTAAAAGATCTAATTCACATCTCATCATCTTTGTAAAACATACAAAAAATGATTAAGTTTAGCATATAATGATTACATTTAGTAAAAAATAGTTTAGTGCATGTAGATTAATTTAAAAAATTCCAGATAAACAGTTTAGATTAACAAATACATTGAAACATAAATAATCTTAAAACACTAAAAAGTTGGCTACACTGTATATATCATTAATTCTAGAATAAGTGGTAATAGGATTGCAAGGAATACAAAAAAAAAGTGGTGTATCTTAGTGTTTGTAATATGGGAACTCTGCGAAATTAACAAATAGATTTATTGGAATTGAAACAATTAAAATTGTTTTTATTATTGGACAGATTTCCTACCTCAATTAGCTAAAGTATTCAAATTCTAGGACCCTCAGTAAGATGGTAAACTGATTGGTTCCACAATTGTTAAATATCTCAGGGAGTAACATCATGAAAATTGAATCATGTGTATACCAATAACTTAGTATTCTACAGATAAGTGAAATTAATAAATAATTATTATACCATTTGGTTAATATTTAACATATAATTAATAGATAGATAGATTCTAGATGTAGATAACTGCATGCTGTTGACATTTTTTTACGACTCTTGGCTATAACAGATAATATTACCTATAATAGCAATAAAAATTATCCTGATATTATTTTAATAATAATTAATTGAAATTTGAAAGCAAGCTGCTAATGCTTGATTATCTAAACTTAAAACAATTAATTTTTTTTTTGCAGGTATGAAATCATTACTCCTTTGAGATGTCTGTTACTTCAAAAAAGGAATAAAAAAAAATGGCAGCAAATTATGACAATGGAAGCGCACAGTAAGTCTAGAGGCCCGGAAACAGAAATATACAAGTATGTCATCTTAACGTGAATAAAAGTCATTTTATGTATGTAAGTATGTTTGTTATTCATCTCCTCCTAAACCACTGGACTGATTTCAACCTAATCAAGCAAAACTACTGTGAAAATTAACAGAGCAAAAATATTGTGGATATCAGACATCCCGACTACAACCACTTCTAGAGGGATAAGGGGATGAGAAAATTATAAAAGATTAAAATTCTGGAACACTTGGAAATATGCTAGAATATTTTTGAACAGTATTACATTTTGTAAATTTGTAGAATTTCATAAATGTTCCTCGAGAATTCTAAAATATTTTTTTTAAAGATGATTGCATTTTGGAGCAATCTAGAACATTACACATTATATAAATTTTTTATGGTTTTATAAGAAATTATGATCTCGAGCAATGCCAATTGAATTACTATGGTAGTTTAAATTTCTAATTTTACATAGAGACATATATGACATATGCTCAGTGAACCTTTATTGTCCTTGTGAAACAGCTGAATAATTGTAATAACTATAATAACAATTAATAACTAAGATGTCTTGATAACAATTGATACCTATGTATAATTGGCTAACTGATAAAAATTTTTATTATTATTATGATGGACCAAAATTAATTATTAAGACTATTATTATGGCTTAGGAACTATAATTTTTTTTTTTTTTAAATTGTAAATAGGGCTTTTCTCTTTAAATAATTGTACAACTGATGTTTTAACTTCTTGTACAAAGTAAAGGAAATACTAGGATCACAAAAAATTTTGTTTTTCAAATTTCAAAGGAAATATCCATTTTAATCATTCCTGAAATCATTTTGACTAGTGTCAGTGTGACATATATCACACCGCCATGGCATATGTATGTACCTTGCATAACTCAAAAATTATTAGCCGTAGGATGTTGAAATTTTGGATTTAGGACTGTTGTAACATCTAGTTGTGCATCTTTCCTTTTGATTATAATCAACTGAATCAAAAGTGTTCAAAAACCCCAAATTCCAAAAAAAAAATCCAAGGATTGGATTTTTTCTTAACTGCAGTAGAAAGCCCTCATTGAGAGCTTTTCAACGATGTATCTTAAGTGGTACTTACTTTCATTGGTTCCAGAATTATAGCCAAACAAAATTTTAATTAATGAAATATTTGGATCTTACAAGGGAAGATTTGTTGGTTCAAATTAATCTTCATCCCTTTTTTCTTTTTTAACATGTTTTTTTTAAATTTAAATAAATTGATTTACTTATTTACCCATGATTATAAAAAGATATTATTTATAATAAATAATAATTCATTAATAACAATAAAAAAAATATGATGAAAAATCAGATGTTATTAGGGAAATAAAATTTTATTGACTCTTAATAATGTTTATAGGTAAATTAATAGGTATTATTACACATGTGTATATGTAATAGATATGGTGGAACAAATCTGATTATTTAATAGTAATTGAAAATTATAATTTACAATCATATTATTTTTGGATTTTCATACAAGGAAATCATGTGATGTCCACATCAGATTTTTTTTATCAAATATATAAACTAGATTTCAAATCATTAACATTTAATTTTATTACATTTAATCAAATTTTATCTTAATTTAATGTAGAAAGTAATGTAAGTAAGTATTCTTATCTACTTTTACTTAGATATAACGTAAGGTTTTGGATACTCCTTGACAGATTTTGTAAAAATGAACAATAAATCTGTATGTACACTAGTAAAACTCTAAATCTAATAGTAGTGGATAAATAACTTGTTACAAATGAATATAACATGTATAAACAATTAAAAAAATATTGAAATAATATATAAGCATGATTGAACTACATATTGATGATATAAGCATTGATCAACACACAGATTGAATTAATGGTGCAATTAGTTTATAGCAGTGAAGATTCAAGGGTTATCCTGGCACATTATTTATCAGCTAGGGTGTTTAATCCACCTAAGCTGTTATTATAGAACTCATAAGATTGGTCTAGTAATTAAACTGATCGTCGCAAATCAGCTGATTTCAAAGTCGAGAGTTCTAAGGTTCAAATCCTAGTAAAGGTAGTTACTTTTATGCAGATTTAAATACTTGATTATGGATACCGGTGTTCTTTGGTTGTTGGGTTTCAATTAACCACACTTCTCAGGAGTGATCGACTTGAGACTATACAAGGCTACACTTCATTCACATTCATTCCTCTGAAGTAATTCCTTACAGTAATTCCGGAGGCTAAACAGGAAAAAAAAAGAGTCGAGAGTTCTAAGGCTCAAATCCTAGTAAAGACAGTTACTTTTGTATGGATTTGAATACTAGATTGGGGATACCATTGTTTTTTGGTGGTTGGGTTTCAATTAACCACACATCTCAGGTATGGTTGAACTGAGACTGTACAAGACTACACTTTATTCACATGCATCCTTTGAAATAATTCCTTTCAGTAGTTCCAGAGGCTAAACAGAAAAAAGAGAGAGAAAGAGGTTAAATACTTACAACTACGAATATTTTCTTTCTAATTTAAGAATTTTATTTATTATTCATAAAACTCAATTACTGAAAATTGACTATTCTGTAAATTGTTTGTTTATATGTTTGAATTAAAAAACAAAAACTAAATACTTGAAAATTTAAAAAGGGTTCATATACTCTTTATTTTTTCAGTTGTTATGTTAAAAATCAATAAGTTTTCCATGAGTATCTCACCCACCATTATTTCTATATACATTCAGAAAGTCATTTGATAAAAATCCAGAATTCATGAAATTTTTAATTTAACATAGTTTTTATTTATAATACCTTTTTTTAATTCTAAAATTCATTCTTTATTTTAAAGAAATAATCTATTACAATTAAACTTTTATAAACCTAATAGAATGGTATAAATTTAGAAATTTCTGTTACCAAAATATTATACTCCAACTGTGGTAATTTGTTCTCTGAAACTATTAGACCAATATTTCTATAAAATTTAAAAAGCAAACAGACTTACATTGAAGTTCATTTATGTCCCAACAACAACATTTAAAAACAAGTCCAATTTTGGTCCCTTCTTCCAATTAGTTAAACATTAAATAACACTTGTATGAAAAGATTCTGCAGGGCAAGTTGATAAAATATCACTCGCACATTAGTTTGAGTTGTACAAAGAAAAACTATACAGGTTAATGGATGAATATTTTGTTTTTCTCTTTATCCTACAGTTTTAGGTAGACTTCATCAGAAATCTACCTATTGTAATGGGTACCATGATTCCACTTTTGAAAAATTTTGACATATCTTTGCGATTTCACAACATCCAAACCCCAAAACCAATGTCAGTTCAAAAGTTTATATATACATTATATCTATATATATTTCACTTTCTTGTGGACATGATAACAGCCATAATTTTGCACTAATCACTTTCAAATTGATACATAAAATCTAATGACACATAATCTCAGTTGAATTTGTTAATGGGAAAAATCAGACCATGGGGATGGAAATTGAGAACTTTTTTGAAAAAACAAAATATAACTTTCTTATTAAGTAAAATATCAGATTCATTTAAAGTTCTTACAATTCTTTGGATGAGGGCCTAAAACTTATCTAAGTAAAGTTTTTTGATATAACCAACTGTTGGCCCAGGTGGTGGAAAAAATGGGGTTTAGAAAAAAAAAAAATTATACGTATGTTAATAGGCACAGTATCCCAAGTGTTCATTCATTAGTTGTCTAGACATTACCTAAAATTTTGTCTGAAACAATTTTTGGAAATCTTTTTTATCTTCTACTTTTTTTTTGCATAGGAGGAGGAAAAAGCTCTCCAGCCGCCATCTGCTCGCACAGATGGTAGTGTGGGGCTCTCATCCACTAAAACACCTCCCCCTTCCCCTCCCGGGGCCGGCCGGAATTGTCTCTCGGCATAACATCGGCCAGCTCTGGGTGTCATGGCAGCAGATTGCCCCTGCCTGCTACCCTTCCCATTTGGACTCCTGCAGCAGAGCCCTCCTTTGGTGGTTCTCTTGGCATCCTTATAGCGCAGCAACTCCCCGCTTCTGGGAAGCCGACACATTCCTCCTCCAAGAGGCTGACCTTCCCGCCCTACACCTAGTCTAAAGGGGTGGCATGCACATTAAAAAATGAATGAATGCCCCTCCCCCACCCGCTCACGACCTCTCAAACCTAAGATGGGCTCGAATGCTTCATTGGAAGTACCCTGATCCAGTACACTCTTGCGTGTGCCCTGGACCAAGGCATCCTCTGCAATCAGGCTACCTCCCATGCCCTAGCCACGTTTCATCCTGCTTTTTATCTCCTACTAAACATCAATGAAATTTACCTCCTGGCATGTCAAAAGGGATTTTCTCTTTGAAACTTGATTCTAATTAGAAAAATAACTGACTATTTGTAGGTTTCACCTTACTGGTTCATGGAATGTTAAAAAATATTTGTTATTTATAACTTTATTTAAAATTTATCAGTATAGAATGAAATATTTGATAAAATTGACCATTTCAATAATTTTCACTTTTAAGTTGTCTGAAATTTTTTTAAAAATTGAAGATCTGAAGTGATTTAAAATATACATTTCTTATACATAAAAAAGTTTTTAATACGCATTTTAAAATTTAATGGAAATCATGAGTACCGTACTAAAGTCATTACTATAACAATGTAATTACAAACTATCAAAATGTTATTTCTTTTTAAACAAATAAAACAAAAAATTTTGAAAGTAATATCACTTTAGTGTTTACGTATGTTATAATTTTTTTATTTTTCTTCATAGTTATTGTCTCAAACAATATACAAATAAAATCCAGACCTCCTCCTGTAGTGGAGAATATTTGTACCATGCTATACAATTTATGGAACCATCGGTCCAAGAAACGCAAGCAATAAATAATCATAATGAACAACTAAATTAAAAGTAGATGAGATTTTATTGAAAATTATTAATTGAAATTTTTTTTTCAGAGAACTAGAAGATCTGGTGGTGAATTATTTAATCGAAAACTATTTGAAACAGTTAGATGAAGGATTAAATTATTCAAAAGAACTTCTACACAGAATTTGTGGAGTATTAGATGTCAATGCATTAGAAATACGAGGTGCAGGTGACATAGGGCTTCTTGCCCTTTATCCCACTATTTGTCTAATGGAACATAAGTGCCTTCCTAACACAATTTACCATTATAGTCCAGAGTTCAAGATCACTTTATCACCAACTACAAACATAAAAAAGTAAGAATGTAATATTTTACATATATTTTCTTCATAAAATAACTTTTTATATGATAGATGTTCTATGTATCAACTTATTTGTGCTGATTTATCAATAAATGTACTCTGCACACATGTGCTATCAAAGTGGTAAATGAGTTTTGAATTAAAAATTCTAAAAGCATGAAAATTTCACAACATCTAAGCATAGATAAAAATGTTGTTCACCGACATATTTTTAAAAATTGCATTATTTCAAAAATTTAATGAAATTAAACAGAATTTGATCTTGCTATATTAAAATATAATTATCATAATCATATAAAAATTACCAATGTTAAGTCAGATAATAAACTAAAAAAACAAAAATATAATACAATATTTTAGTAAACAGTGTATATTCAACTTAGAGTTAAGAATAAAGCTTGTGTTTGTTTATTCATTCACAATTATGTCAAAATACTATAGTCTTCTAAACACCAACCAGTTTTGTAATAGCTCTTTTTTGTTAATGTCCGGGACATATATATATTTAATTGTATTTATAAATAATGTAGATATTTGTAATAGACTTTTCTAGTGTTTTTTAGACATACAGCTAACAGTATATATAAGCGGGTCGAGCGACCTGGGATTGGTTTATTTGTGTGACGTAGTTCCGAAAGGTTACTCTGCGCGAAAGTTAAATTGTTTCGTATAGATTTTGTTAAGCATTGTAAATGTTTGTTTGTTTTTGTTTTGTGTTAAATAAATTATTGTGAGGGAGTTTGATATCGTGTTGGTTATTTACGAATCATGTTCTCACTATAATTGGCGACCATGATAGTATTGTGAAAAAATGTGGGGAAGTCGATATGTAATAACGTGTACTGTCATATAATACTAATTACTACTTACTCATTTCAATTCATTCTAAGAATTCAGTCCATACTTGTAATTATAAAAATTATTATTGGTAAACAAAAATACAAGATTATCTTTGTAAAAAAGAGCAAAATTCCAATTCCAGCGTTTTAATAAAAATACCAAAATTAAAAGGTTGTCTTAAAACTCCCTAAATAAAATAAAGCCTTAATAAAAAAAAAAGTACATGTGTCTTTAAGGTAATTAATTTTTAACTAAAAGATTACCGTTTTAAAGAAACTAACATAATTTTCCCCAAATACTCAAATATAATCATAATTAATTATCAAAAAACTATTGAACTAACAAAATATCTTATCAGGTTATATTTCTTAATATCCCTTAGAAACATTACATTAAATACATCTTAAATAAAGCTGACTGTTTTTATTAATGAGGATAGTTTAGAAATGAAATAACACTGAGAATGACGACCTACATGGCGCGAGTGGTAGCATCTCAGCCTTTCATCTGGAAGTCCCAAATTCAAATCCCAGTTAGGCATGGCATTTTCACACATGCTACAAATAATTCATCTCATCCTCTGAAGCAATAACTGATGGCCCCAGAGGTTAAAAAACAAAAAACCACTAGTGAGAAATGAAATGCCAATTCTGAGGTAATAGATAACTAAATAAAATCAATACTCATTAAAAGCAGAATGTTTAAATATATTAATTGGAAAATATTTGAATACTTAAGAACATGCGAAACACAAAATATTCAGTTTTATCTAATTGATGTTTCTTTTTAACTCTCAACATACAAATACAAAATAATTTTTACATAAATCTGAGATGTTTCCATATTTGAATGCAATTTTAAAACACTCTAAGCTAAAAAATTTAATTGCAATTAAATTACATTCAATAGAATTCATTGCTTCATTGAAAAGATCATGTAGATAAGTTTATTTTCTGTTTTAGATATTTCTTAGTGTTTCTTTATACAGTTCATTTACTTTTTTTAAACATAGTAGGCCAAATATTGTCAAAAATTACAAGGAAATCTGTTTAACAATTGAGAAGTTAATTTAATTTGAAATTTAGCTACACCTTTTTATTGTAATTTTTTTTTTCACTGTTTTCCATTTTTGAATTTATTTCTACAACTATAGCATAATTCTTTCATTTACACCTCTAAATTCATCACTTGCAGTAAGTGCAGCCTTTACTGTCTTTACATATAATTAAAACATTTTCCCTTAATAGAATAGTAATAATAAAAAAATAAATAGCATAAATACTAATATTAAACATATCCTTCTTTTTTATAATTATTAATAGATTTGTTGTATAACGAATTGAAAGGAATATTTTATTCAGTATTGATGAATTTTTCAGAGCTGAACATTTGTCGACATCATATACCCATGTTCTTTGGGGAACTCAAGATAGAAGAGAACATCTAAAGCAAAATAAATATTTTGACTGTAAATGTGAAAGATGTAGCGACCCAACTGAACTAGGTAGTTATATTAGCGGTTTAAAATGTCATGGTTTATTACAAGTAAGTATCAACCAGTTACACTGATTTTCAATATACAAACTAATCAAACCTATGTTTAACATAACATTAAAACTTAATTTCTTCTAATAATGGTTCAGCCACGTCTGACTCGACTCCATATTCATCGTGTGAGCACTTATCACCGCTGAATTTACCGCTATCATCTTCCTCTAAAGAAATAACCAAGCTGTCCACCACATCTTCGACAATACCACCTTTTTTCCAATAATTGTCTTCCACTTTTTTACACGTGAGCAATATCCTTTCCAGTCTTTAACCTTGAAATGTTTTATCACTTCAGCCGTAATATTTTTCAATTGAGATAACGAGAAGTCAGCCATTATATTATGCTCGCATATTATTTTCTTTATTTTACTCCATTTGAGCTCTACAGGGTTTAGTTCACAATTATAAGGCGGTAACCTAAGGACAGTGTGACTATAGAATTTAAGGATAAGGTAAATTCTGTCTTGTGGTTTGTGGAATTCTATCAGCTGATATAATTCAAATTTTCTCATATTCATCGAACACGTTGTTCCTTGTTCTTGCAACCAAACTATTATGTCTCTTTTAAACGAATATTTCATTGGGGGGAGGGGTTGTTAAGTTGTCTGCTGCTGGGATAGGGGGCATTGTCAATGACAACAACGCTAATAGTAGATACACTCGTATTACTAACTGGAACAAATAAATTTGTACCTTCTAAACTAATATCCGACGGTAAATAAAGAAATTGTTCAAATTAATTTGTCCGTGATAGTCATCACATGCCCTACCAGCCTTATAAATAGGAAGGGCTCCTTCAACAAAACTATCCTCTGAACCCGCATAAACAACAATTAAACGGTTAGAAGAACTGTTATCGGTAAGTACGCGGGACTAATTCAGACAGCCATTCTTAAACGTAAGATTAGCGTCTAACCACGATTCATCGATATGTATAATTGGCCGGGATTCAGTTCTAACATACGAATAGTTGTTAGGTAATTAAACCTACAGACGACAATGTGTGATCTTTAAATGAAAACGTTTTACAACTTTGACATTTTTTCCATTTAAATCCTATTTACTTTATTACTCGTCTTAGCGACTGTTCCCCCTATGGAAATTCATTTTTTTTTAGACAATTACAATACTTGGCATTAGTTCACACATCACAACTCAAAAATTAATCTTTCATCCTCATGCTTAGACAATGTGGGCTTGGGGCTGACTATGAAAATGTTTATAAAATTTATAACTAATCATAAATTTTCTGTTTACAAAAGTTTTTATAATTATTTATAATCGATTAAATAAATTGATATATGTCATTATCTAATTAAACAGTTTGTAATGCATTTTCTAATGATTTACTAAAAAATATTACCTATTGTATTTAGTATTCCTATTTAATCATTAAAAAGTTTATCAAATTTTTAATCTACCAAACTTTTATGTATTATGAATTATGCATTTTTTGTTTTAAATTTACATTGTTTAAATTAATAAAAGAATAGTATAATAATACTGATAACTATTGGAAGGAAAACGTAAAGCAATTTTTTATATTTTTTAATAGCTACTTAACCTGAAAAGAGTAGATCACTCTAATCACAAAAGATTTTATTCTAATCCCTCAATTCAACCAAATTCTTTTGAATCATTCAATAATTAAAAGGCAAACATCTATATACAGTTAAAGACGTATGACATTCTCATCAGTTTAAAACAGTTGACGATAGTGATTTAATATGCAAGACGAGATCAGTGTTCAAATCATATTTATTTATTGTAGTCGCTTCTCTCAATGAAAAGTCCACTTCTCAAAAACATTCAGTGATAAGATAACTAACATGAAAGGTTTTAAAACCATATGATACTTTTCTGCTTGATAGTTAAGAAATATGTTGGTTTTCATTGTACAATTTTTTTACAACTGACTTAAACAGTTCAAAAATAATAAAATTATTATAACACATGAGAGATTTCAATAATAACAACAAATTCTGACCGGTAAATTTTTATTATAGTGTACGAGGTATGGAAATAAAGTAATGAGACTAATTTGGAAAAACTTTTTATTTACAATCAAATTATACATGGACTCTATCATCTTCAAAATAGTTTCCTTGAGAAGCCACGCAACGCTTCAAGTGATTTCCTACTCTTCATAGCAGTGCTGGAACTCAGAAACCAGCAGTTTCTGAGAGAAGCAGTGAGAATATCATTCAGATGGTCGGGTACATTTTTTTTTTTTTTACTATTCCAAAATTGTGTTCTTTGAGGTGTTTTTTCTAACTTAGGAACAGGAAAAAGTCACAAGGGACTCAAGTCAGGGGAATAAAAGTAGTTGAGAAACTACAAGAATGTTTTTCCTTGCCAAAAACTCATTAATTGAGTTTCACAGTGCAGTGTGACAAGATTCACGGTAATCTTTGATGGTTGGTCTCACACAGGCAGCTCTTTTCCGCAATCTTTCAAGAATTTCTCTGTGAACATATTGATTTACAGTATGTACTGTAAGCAAAAACTTCTTATCGACAGTGTCATTATTATCAAAGAAACAAATTAGCATGGTTTTGATTTTTTAATCTTTGCTGTTTTTGTCATTTTGTTGTTGGTGAGTTTGAAGTGTATCACTCCTTGCTTTGGAGTTTTGTTTCTGGTTGGTTCTCAAATATCCAAGAGTCTTCACCAGTAATAATATTTTTTTAGAAAATCAGGATCAGTTTCAATTCGCCCAAGAAGATAGCAGCTCACTTCCACCCTGTTGTTTTTCTGGTCAACAGTGAGATTTTTTGGGACAAATTTTGCACAAACTTTTTTTACTTCCAATTCATTTGTCAAAATTTGATAGACTGTGATACGGTTCAAATTCAATTGTTCTGCAATTATTTTAACAGTAACGATTTATAATTATTTTAACCAACGATTAGTTAATCGTTGGTCATACTGTATCAAGTCACTAATTCGCTCAACATTGTCGTCACTTTTTGATGTTAACGATCTTCCACAGCGTGGATCATCCATAACTGATTCCCGGCCATCTAAAAATGCTTTAAACCACCTAAAACGTTGGGCTCGTAACAAAGCGTCATCTCCCTTTTCAATTTTGAAAAATTTTTAGTATCAGTCTCACTGAGTTTAACATAAAACTTAATTGCACAATGCTGCTCATAATTATTATCACTCATTTTTGTAACGCACAACAAAAACTCGTTTCATGAAAACTTTGTTTACATCTCACGTCACAACAATAGACTAAAAATATTAATACCTAATATAAATCAGCTGTTCATATAACCATATGTTTATTAGTAACTTTACAGTGTTGCCACTTTGGCTGCCAAAAATATCTATTCTCATTACTTTATTTATAGACCTTGTATGTATTAAAAGAATTTTAACTTTGGTTATATTAGAGCTACAAAAATATTAATACATTTATTAATAAATATTAATAAATTTAGGATTTCTTAAATAAATAATTATTAATTCCCACAGGATAACACCTGCAATGGATGGCAATTACCAATAGCACCACTTGATGAAGATTCTGAATGGAAATGTGATAAATGTCCAGTAACACTCAAGTCTGATGAGGCTAAAAATTTAGTATCCATGCTTTCAATGGAGACAGACACAACAATTAAACAGGTAATATGGAAACATCTTTTTTATTATTATTTTTTATTGCTAATAATGATTTTAATCTTATTAGATACAATTTATATTACTAAAGATACAAAATAGGAATGATGTAAAACGCCGAATAGCACAAGCAAAACGAGCATTAGTCAGAAACATAATTTGCTTACATCAAAAGTTAATTTTAGAGTCAGGAAAGAAATTCTAAAAGTGTATGTTTGGAGCGTAGCTTTATATGGAAGTGAAACTTACACGATCGGAATACCTGAGAAGAAAAGTTTAAAAGCTTTTGAAACACGGTGCTGTAGGAGAATGTTAAAAATCAGATGGGTGGATAAAGTGAGAGAAGAAGAGGCGTTGGGGCAAACCGATGAAGAAAGAAACATTTGGAAAAATATAGTTAAAAGAAGAAACAGACTTGTAGGCCACATATTAAGGTATCCTGGAATAGTCGCTTGATATTGAAGGGATAGAAAGATGGGAAAAATTGGGCGGCAGGCATCTTTTGGAATATGTAAAACAATTTTTTAGAGATGTAGGATATAGGTGGTATACCGAAATGAAACGATTGACACAAGGTAGGAAATCTTGGAGAGCTTTATCAACCAGTCAGATGAGTGAAGACAAAAAAAAACAGTTTACATAATTAAAAATACATAGGCAGTTGATACAATTGAAAACTGCTAATAAAAGCTGCTGATTTAGTGATGGAATGTTAGCATCTCCGCCTTTCATCCCGAAGGTCCTAGGTTCAAATCCCAGTCAGTCACAGCATTTTTCATGCGTTACAAAAAAGCTCTGGTTTATAAGTAAAACAAAAAAAAAATCATTAACTGCAATGAATTTTGATGTTGGGTTATTGATGGTTTATTGCAGATTCATATTCCAAAATTTGATAATACTGAATAATATAAAAAAATTTAAAATCACAGAAAAGCTTTTTCCAGTACTTTGAATAGTTTTTGAAAATTGTTCTACCTATAATAAAGTAGATTTTGTAGTTACTCTTATCTCTTGAATTTAAAAATTACAATGTCAATACTGTATTAATATAAAATCACGAAAACAGCTCAGATTTTACAAGTAAACTCTGTAATTTTTTAATTATAGGTCACCGAAACTACAAAAATTCTATTTGAGGGATAAGGATCTACTTACCTCAAGGTCTTTCTTTCTCTGATATTGCTAACTATAGATTAAATTCCTTTGATTACTTTTCTTCCAGAATTAGATAATGAACGCAGAGTGTCGCATAAGTTTTAAGACGTGACTGAAATCGGTACTACTAGCGCTATCTTCATGACATTATAGAAACTAGTTACAATCTTCATCTCCCCCCATATAAATTTTCAAGTTTCATTGGATCACATGTTTTACAGAGATGTGTGCGATAATCTATGCCACCAATCTTTAATTACTAATTATAGACACCCGCGCCAAAATCCGCTAGTGCCCGACTATCAAATCCCATTCCTTTTCACCTTCCTTCCCGAAGAAGAAAGAAGAAAATCTAGGACCGACGGTCTGTTCTCCCGACCGCTGGCGTGCAAGTGTTAGCGGAAAATAAGAGGAGATTAGAAAAAGAACTGAAGGGAGACAGACGTCAACAACATGAGGAAGATATCCCTCTATCATCCTCGTCCTAATTCCTGACCGGGCCAGATTCGGGGTTGAACGCTCTGAGACTGACCAGACTTTGGCTTCGGAAAGCCATATGCTTCCAAAGGTAGGTCCTAAATTGCTTTCAGAATGCTTTATTCTACCAACAATTGCTCGATCGCCTTTGTTGAATTGAAGAACTGAGAAAAGATTAGACCCGAGTTGTGGAGAGATCATTCTTTTTTCCTCTTGCACGTTAACGCAGCAGCACATAACACGGCGATTAACACTCAATTTTTGGCCAAAAAAATTATTCCTGTGCTCAGCCACCCACCGAGCTCGTCTGATTTGATTCCCCCTGAGTACTTCCTGTTCCCCAAATTAATGATGGACTTGAAAGAGGACCATTTTGCGTCGATAGACGAGATAGAAAATGCCGTGACAACGAAGTTAAAGAATATTTCAAAAGAGGAGTTTTTGAGAGGCACGAAAAGGCTGAAAGTTCCCGCCAAGATGTGTATTACTTCTAATGGAAACTATTTTTAACAAAGAATTTGTTGAAAAAATTTTGTAATTTTTTGCGCCTTTTATAGTCACAGTCTTAAAACTTATGGGACACACTGTGTATTGTTTATTTAGTTTAAAATAATTTGCTACTTGTAGTCGATTTAAATCTTAAAAGAGTCACCTTAGGCTTTAAAAGACATAACTACTATAACTAGCTGAACGAATTAATGAACACTCCTACCAAAGTATTTGATTTAATATTAATGCTAACTTTTAATCGCATATGAAATATTTTTTTATTCGTGACAAAATGAAAAACTATTTATTCGATTTACTAGTGAAGGAGCAAGCGTTATATGTTTGGAAAAAGATCAACCGTTACACAACGGCTACTGGGAATACACAGAACGATCAGGTATACAGAAAATATGAAAAAGGGAAAGGTACCGAAAATGCTGGAAGCAGAAACCGGTGTTGGAAAAATTAATTTTACAACAATAAAAATATATTCAAATAAGAAAATTACTACAATCAACCCCGATCAATTATTAACCAGTTTCGTTAATAATTTGATATATAAATTATTAACAAGTTTCGCTTCCGAATTACAAATCCTTGAGACTGATGACTGGCCAGCCGATATACCACTATAAATGAAATCAGCATGTATTACAGTTATTATTGTAACCGATTTCAACTCTCTTTTCCAAAAATGCTCAATGTATTTAGAGAATAACTTGACAATGTTGGAAGTTAATTGCCTTGAGATTTGCAACCATTAATACAGGATCAAAAAACAATAGCGTATACTAGTTGTGCGGGATGCGAAAGGGGTTTTAGTTCTATGAATTTTATAATTACAGACATAAGATCGAGACTATTAATAAAACATGTGAGTAATTTAATGTTCGTGAAACTCCACGTTCCACCGATCGATATTTAGGAACCGAAAAGTTACGTACGATTTCTGAATAGGCTAGCTAGGCTATAGCCTACAGCGGCAAATTTTCGAAGGCGGTAATGGCCCGCATGGCAGCGGCCGGTCGTCCAGCCTACAGGTGGTACATTTGTAAATCCGTCTCTGCGTACAAAAATAGTTACAAAATCATCGATCAACCTCTTGACACAAAGATGCGTGAATGGAGATTACCTGAACGTGAAAACGATCCTATCTGGAAACTTTTATAAGAAATTTAAATACAAGATATATTTTTAAATTAGCAATACCGATTTTCTTGTCAAATATCATTGCAAAAAATATCATTATAATAATTAATAATTATTATCTATAAAAACGTTTCTTGAAAGAAAGTTAGAAAATCAACCAAAGAATATAAGAGACTGTCAGTAGTACAGTCGGAACACAGCTTTTTTGTATGTTCCAAATAGAGGGAAAGAAGTCTAAGGCAGACCTGATATGGATAACTGCTGAGAATTTAATAACATATATGATCAGAAACGAAGATAACTCGTATAGATAAAAAGAGTAATAAAAAAACTCATACAGCACAAAGAAGAAAATTTTCAAAGATGGAGGGAAGGTCTTACCCTATAATATATATATAAAACTGAGGAAAAACCCGAACGTGAGACCGTGAGAGTTAGTGTCTACCCTTGTATATACACTCCTCATTTGAGTGGGCACAAATAAAAGACCCGGCGGAGGGGGCCGGGCCCGGGAACTGTAGGGCCGAATCACTCCGCCCCTGAAGTTAGAGGCAAGACAAAAAAAAAGGAAAAGATCAAGACCCGACAGGCCGACCTGCCAGACCGGACATACAGCCGGTAGGAGGGGAGGACCTTCAGAGGCAAAAGACATTTCCCCAGATTTAGTTTTGCTTAACTGCCGGTCCGATACGGAGGAGTTGGGGAGAAAATATAAATGATGTAACTTGATAAATTTTTTGGTTATTCAGTTTTACCGATAACGACATTTGGAAAAAAAATCGTTCTTGGAGTCTTTTTGCCCTATTCTGTTATATGATGAAAATTATGAGTTCGAATATTACAATATTTTTAAAAGTAATGGTGATTTATTTAATAATAATAATAATATTGATTTTTTTTATAACCTACTACTTCGTTTGTCATCCTAATAAAAAATAAAATATATATCCTAATTTTGTGTACGCCTAAAATAATTTTCTCACAAAAAAAAATCAAGTTGGAAAATATACAAAAAAAAATTAATATTAGTTAATATGAAAGATTTCATGAAAAAAAATTGTTGTGGTTACAAATTCAACTTTGCAGCAATTCTTTTTTTTACCACTATTTCCTTGTTTATAACCGTTCAGAATTTTTCTGCTTCACACAATCATCATAAACAAGAAACCAAACGCAAGCGTCTGAAATTTCACAGCAACCCAATCTAAAAGAAAATATTTGACAAATATCACATTTGATATCAAATTCGGTCATATTTGCGCCATCTCTGAAAACCTTCCAAACAACTCAGTGAATCACCAATTTTTTCGGAGAGTTGGAAATACCAGCGATATTGCAACAGAAATTTTTTTTAATAAAAAAGTAATATTATATTCAAGAAGTAAGCTGCTAAAAAATTACTAACTAACAGTAAGTAATCTCTCTGTAGATATTATTTTAATTTGAATGTTTATATACATTTACGCTTTATATTTATATATTACACAAGGGGCATATAACCAGCTCAAAACAAAAAGGGGGAACCTTAGTAAATTTAACCTCTTAGGGGAAGAGTAATCCATGAGAGAGGTGCTATGCAATAATACACAATAACAAAAGAAAGAATAAACTATTTAATAAATAAATTAAAAAAATTATAACAATGATTTGCAAGAATTAAAGCAAATTGTCTAACTACAGCTTCAACTAATTGCTTTTTGTTAGTGAAAACCCATTGTCAATGAATGCTTAAAAAACAATAGCAATTATGCCTTTAAAATGTGATATGAATGCAATTAAGCAATAATGCTGTGAACACAAGTTTTCTCTTTAATCCTTGTGACGATGTGTTCCCTGATTGTAGCACCACACTGGTTAATTATTTCATTTTGGATGATACTCGTACATGATCAGTATGATATGTTCATCCAGACTTTTTCCTCAGCCCACATTTCTAATGGGCTAACGCGTCATTTGGTCCAGTGGTTAACGCGACATTTTAAATCAGCTGATTTCTAAGTCAAGAGTTCTAAGGTTCAAATCCTAGTAAATTTAGTTAGTTTTATACGGATTTGAATACTACATCGTAGATATCGGTATTCTTTGGTGGTTGGGTTTCAATTAACCACACTTCTCAAATTGAGTGGTCGACCTGAGGTTGTACAAGACTACATTTATACACATCATCCTCATTCATCCTCTGAAGTAATAACTTTCGGTAGTTCCAGAGGTTAAACAGAAAGAGAGAGAGAGAGACTTTACCCTCTAAGAAGAAAATCATGTGTGCCGGAAAAAATGACGCTTAAAACAATTGAGGAAAGTACTTTCTTTTTTTTTTTCGTGAAGTTGGATTTCCACTGGAACGCCCTCCATGAATAATTTTGCAAATTTCATTACAGTCTTACATCCCTGGGACTGTTATGTGCTGTTGATAAATTTTTAAATAAAACAAATTAATTGTTTAAAAAATCTTGAACTTTTTGCATCCCATTTAAGGTCTAGATGTGCTCAAGTAATTTTCAATACTACCTTTATAATCGTGAATTATTTTGTAGCTATTTTTTTATACTTAACATCGTCATATATTTGATTTATTTATCAATAATCATACCTATTTTTATCTTATAATTAACTGTACACCCAATTGTGATCTATAAAATGTATTATTCTATATCCATCACAATAAAAGATTTATTTATTAACTACTTTTATACCACTACATTTTATACCATTACGAAGTTTACATTAATTTAGTAGAAGATTTGTCCATATTAAACAACAAAGTTTTGTTGAAGTTAAGACTGTTTATTTTTTACAGTTATTATTAAAAAAAAAATAATTTTTTTGGAACTTTTCAAGAAGATGTCCGCAGCCGATCTGTAATTAGTTGTTGTAGTTAGACAGTTAGTTGTTAGATGGCGCCACTGAAAGGAGAAAATAGACAAGTTAAAATTACAATCCAACTTTATGTAATAAATAAATACAATCTAACCGAACTTAACCTACGCTTGCTAGTCATGGTTAGCAAGCGAAGCGAGCGTAGGTTAAGTTTGGTTAGATTTATACATTTTTAATAAATTCAGTAATTATTGCAATTATTTATTGTTTAAATTATCAAAATATTACTGTTAAGTCGAGGTTAGCGAATGAAGCAAGGGTAGGTTAAGTTTGATTAGATTATATTTATAATTATATTTATTTATTATAAGTTAAATTATAAAATTAATTTATTTAGATTAAGTTTGTTTAACAAGAACGTAACACATTTACAGAACGTAAATGTGAGTCTCTTTTTACGCGATTTCATTACACGCGCTAACAACTAACTGACTAACTACAGATCGGCTGCGGGCACTTCTTGAAAAGTACCATTTTTTTTTTTTTTTTAAGTTAGAATTATTACAAAGCAAAATAATTTATTAATAATTTACTAAAACATTTATCTTTCATTCTACTTTGAAATATATTAGACTTTAGATTACTGAATATTATTTGCTACTTGTTTTTTTAACCAAATCTTCTTTTTTTAAAGATTAAACCACCAGTTGGACAAGTCACAGATTTATTAAACAAACTAAAATATTTTTTACATCCACATCATTATCTGTGCTATGAAACAAAACATCTTCTGATTCAACTTTATGGACATCAGCCCGGCTTTCTTCATCATGAACTTTCTGTTGAACAACTTCAAAATAAAGAGGGTAATATAGTCAAGAATGTTCATTTTTTTTATAGTAAAATTACTTAAAACAAAATCAACATTGATTCTACTTTAAGTAGATTTTATTCAAACTCTGAATAAAATCATTTATTCTTGCTCAATGAACTTGCTGGATTAAAATATCAATCTAACCAGGTCTCCATGTACATACAGTAACTGACAATGTCTGTCAAAGTCAAAAAAATCCAAAACTCACCTGACTATTTTAAGTTTCGTTTTACAGATAGTAACTACACCAAAAATTTACATACCTTAATATTTCTTGTAATCGTGCATTTTCTATTTTTAAAAACATTGATATGCTAAGTTGTATTGAGAATTTAAATTAAGTACAAGTCACATTTTTTTGAAAAATTTTGTAAATCATCAATTTAACCCATTACACAATGAGTAGGACAATGTTTTACGTAATGAAAATGTACAATGTTCTGACCAGCACAACATGTTTGCTAGTATTACATTTATTTCATTCTTGTACATGATAATTTCTTACCACCTTTTTTTAACAGATAATTTATTATTAAAAAAATTATTGATAAAATTATTAATTAATAAAGAACCTTTTTTATATTTTGTTTATCTTTGCTATATTAAAATTTGTAGCATTTCACTTAACCACGTTCTGAATATGGACACTTATATAAAAGAATATTTTGGAAGAAGGGTTTTTATTAAAAATGATTGGAGAAACATATATTGAAAAGCAAAGAAATGTATATGTGGTCTTCATAGATCTGGAGAAAGCATTTGACAGGGTGGAGTGGGATAAATTACTGAGAATTTTAAAGGAAAAAGGAGTCACTTGGAAGGAAAGAGATTAATTTTACCATCTGTGACAAGTACAGATTTCTTATTAAAGATTGGGAATGAGTTATGAGAAAAAAACAGGCTTGGGAGAGGGGTGCGGCAGGGATGTTGCATGTCACTGACTCTGTTCAACTGTTACCTGGAAGCGATAACTGAAAAGAGTCTAACTGGTAAAAAGGGTGTAAATATTGGAGGAAATTAAAGGGAGATGCTATTAAACCACCATGAAGATCGGCAACTTAAATATTTTTGTAGGATTTAAATTAAAAAAAGTTATCTTGACCAAAATTCTTTGACTTTTTTTTTTTGAGTTTGACAAACATATTCAGATACATACATGGAGACCCTGGGTAGAATGATACTTGAATCCAGCGAGTCCACCACTAACGAAGAATATTCAACACAGTTCAGTGTGAGTAAAATTGAAAATGTTGATTCACTCAATTCATATTTGCAATAAAGAATTGCTTCAAAAAAAAAATCTTAATATAGACCATAAAGATCTTTTTTTTTAATCTGATATTAACACTGCTGAACTTTCCCAGCAGTACAGAAATTGTATAGATTTAAAATTTAATCCCTTCTTACATATACACAGTCCGTCTCACAGGAAAGGTGACCAATATATTCGCATAACGACTAATCCAATCTCTGAACAGATGCAAGAATTAACTAGCATAGTATTATGAGTTCATAATACTAAGATTTAAATTTAACAGCGCTTGCATCACAGATTGCTTCATAACCAAAAATTTAACAGTATGTTTAGAACTTTGGTCGTGAAAAGAACCATGGAGCAACGTGCAAACATTAGGTTTTGTTTTAAATTGGGTAAAAGTGCCACAGATACTTTTAAAATGTTACAAACAGTTTATGGTAGTGAAGCAATTAGCCGTAAAAACATTTTAATGTAGATGCAAAGTTTCGGATGGAAGAGAAATTATCAAAGATGACCCACGTGCAAGAGCATCATCAACAGTTAAAGTAGAAGAAAATGTTCAAAAATCGTATGTCATTCTTTGAAATGATCATTGTGCATCTACCAGGTTAATTAAGATGATTACTGGAATCCCTAAAACAATTTTATCTATTTCATCACATTTTAACTAAAAATTTGGGCAAAAAAAATTTGTTGTCACTTTTTGCATCAGTCATTCATTGATGATCAAAAAAATTGCAGAGTGGAACACTGAAAGGTATGAAAAGATCGAGGGACCCAGACTTCATGTCTTGAATTGTAACAGGTGATGAAACATGGTGCTTTCAGTACGAGCCATTTTCAAAGCGCCAAAGCTCGGAGTGGAAAGGTTTAGAATATCCGAGACCAAAAAAAGCGCATGCAGAAAGGTGTGTCAAGACACTGCTTGCTATTTTCTTTGATTCAAAAGGAATTTCCATAACAAAATCGCTCCAGAAGGTCACATGATGAATACAGATTACTACTTGGGTATTTTAAATTGTTTATGGGCAAGGATTGTTCGGGTTCGATCTGAATATCAAAGTGTTTGCAGCACGACAATGCACCGACACACAAAAGCAAGATCATATGCGATTTCTTGGCTCAAAAATGTATCGTAGTGCTTGAACATCCACTTTATTTGCCTGATTTGTCTCCATACGACATCTGGTTATTTCCAAAACTGAAAATGGCAATGAAAGGAAAGTGTTTCAACACAATTTCAGATATCCAGTGGGCTATGACACATATCCAGTGGACTATTGCCACAGTCATAGTGGACTATGACTATGGCAATTTCAAAGGTTGAGTATCAAAACTGTTTCAAACAATTTTTCCAACACCTCCAGTTGTGTATAGACTAACAAGGAGCATATTTTGAATAAACAATCAAATAAACTGAAAATAAACAATCTCTTGTATTTTATTTTACATGAGTCACCTTTCCTGTAGGACAGACTATGTTAAACATTATTTAATGTTATTTTCTTAAAATTATAATAGAAGCATATTAAACTGTGTTGGTAAATAATTATAAATACATAAATTTGCAAAAATTAAATTCTGTGCTTCGTTATTCATTCACAGTATAATTAACATGTCATGGATCATATTAATATTTGTAGCATGAATGTTTCCATATGGATTTTTTTAAAGTTTGCTAGGCAAATGTAAAATAAACATGTTCAAATATTATTTTCAATCTATTTGAAGACTATGTTAATACAGACAAATTCCTTTCCAGATGATATGAATTGATCATTGTACATTGAATTAATATCATGATCACTTTGATATATTTCACCAATATCATTATTGAATCATCAATATTAAAAACTGTTGTAATCTTCTTTCTGAAAAGAACTTCTTTTGAATTTCAACAATTGTTTTAATTGCATGCCTAAAATATCCTTCTTTCACTTTCTTTTTAATAATATTATGAGCAAAACTTACAAGTTCAAAGTTAAATGTACAAAACTTACAAAACTGTATAAGAAAATAATACATCTAGAATAACTTACCAGGTTTGATTAGAAAAATGATTTCATCTTAAGACATTACTTCAGAGGATGATGTGTATGAATGTGAATGAAGTATAGTCTTGTACAATCTCAAGTCGACCACTCCTGAGGAGTGTGGTTAATTGAAACCCAACCACCAAAGAACACCCTTATCCACATCTAGTATTCAAATCCATATAAAAGTAACTACCTTTACTAATATTTGAACCTTAGAACTCTCGACTTTGAAATCAGCTGATTTGCGATGTTGCATTAATCACTAGACCAGCCTGGTGGGCATCATATGATAATTAGAAAATTATTACTGCTCTAAATTTAAGTTAGAGTAGAAGGTATTAAAGTCAGGAGATCAAGGTTAATCCTCTCTCGTAAAACATTCACACTGATGCATTAAACAAAATCTTTAACAAACCTTTAAGTTATGACCTCACATGGGCAAAAATCCCCTCAAATGATACTATTTTACAATATAAAAAAGGAAATGTAATCTTAAGTAACTTTATTGCTAGTAGAAGTTCTTACCTCTATCACTATCTGTTTAGCTTCTGAAACCACTGTAAGATATTACTTCAGAGGATGATGTGTATGATGTAAATGAAGTGTACTCTTGTACAATCTCAGGTTGACCGCTCCTGAGCAGTGGTTAACTGAAACCTAACCACCAAAGAACACCGGTATCCACATCTAGTATTCAAATCTGTATAAAAGTATTTTATACTACCTTTACTAGAATTTGAACCTTAGAACTCTTGACTTTGAAATTAGCTGATTTGCAATGATGAGTTAACCACTAAATCAGTTCGATGGGCAGCAGTTCTTATCTACTGTTATACTAATATAGCTGTTTTTAAATCCACGCCTTTTAAGCTTTTTGACAATCGGGCAACCCTGAATTCTTTCGCACTATAAACTAGAATCTTGTTCAAACACAGTAATGGCTATTGCCTATTTCAATACAGCACAGTATTGTCAGTATTTCATACTGGCAATACTAGCAATAACATTGACATTATTATCATGATTATTATTTTTCTAATAATATTTAACATGTACAATTACAACCCTAAACCCTTAATTCTTTAATTCTTTCTTTATACTTGCAACATACAATCCTTAAGCTTTATGTCAGTATCTAATCCGCAGTTTATAAAACAGATACAAAAATCTCAAAAGGGATTTTTTGTAAAGTATTGTACAAGTCTAAAGGATTGTATATTGTACAAGTAACGTTAATTGACTTTATTAACATGATTATTGTGTTTTAATACTGGCAATACTGGTATAGAACTGTGAAGTGCACAGTTCCATACAAAGATTTTTGTATCTTTTTATAAACTGCGGATTGGATACTGACGTAAAGCTTAAGGATTGTATATTGTACAAGTATAAAGAAAGAATTAAACAGAAAAGGACTCACTATATTAAATGTTATTAATAGTATCAAGTGAAAATAGGAGGTGCTGCAGTTCCACACTGCCTATACACAAGCAATACTGAAAAGCATAGTATTTCCACTATTTCAGCTCAGTATTGCCTATTTCAATTCCAACAATTATTTGCTACAAGAAGTCATTATTTTATTTAAATTATACATAAGTGAGGTATATGCCCATTTGATTTTTCTTACAGTTCTATGTCAATTGCCATGGGATTTATCAGCTGCAACTTTCCACTATCACAAACAATCATAACACTATTACAGATTGTTACTTTCGAAAAGTTGAATTTTACATCCAATTTATTTTTTTTATTATTATGCAGCAGTTACCACATAAATTTTCTTTTACTATTGAGACAATTTTCACTGATGCAATTATAAAATAAAACAAAAGTGTGGACTTGTTTATATAGTAAAACTAGTGGCGGCTCATAGCTATAATTAGTGGGATGCTGCTCCAGAAAATTTTGTTTTCGGTCTTTTCAAGACCATGGTTAAAGTTTTCTGTAAAATAAAAGAACCAAAAATGGTACATGGTTTTTAAGCACATTGTGCTTAAAAACTGTGTTTGGTTTAACCGAATAAATAATAAAATGTCAATATAAATAATATTTCTTAATATCATTAGTTAATAACTTAATAAAATGTCTGCTCAAAAACACTATAATCCAACGGTTCTTAACTTAAACTTCTATGTACACAGAAACAAATTAATTAGGTTTTACTAATTATTTCCTCTTTCGTCCCTCCAACATGTTTTTTAACAGATTTGTTGATCAAAGAGTCTTGGCTTTCTGCCATCTTGTGATTACTATTGAATAAATAACTAAACCGCTTTCATATTCCTTCCACCAACTAAACTAGAAAAGGGAACAAACACGGAATGTTCCATACACATGCAGAGTAAAAAAAAAACAACCTTCCACCAGCACACCAGGGTTGGCACTGTGGGAGCGACAGTGCTTTCTCTCCCTTGCATGCAGCTTCCTATGTATGCATCCAAATGACAGACAAAAATCGCACCACTGGAACTGTGAAGTGCACAGTTCCATACAAAATTTTTGTATCTTTTTTACAAACTGCAGATTGGATACTGACATAAAACTTAAGATTTTACATTGTACAAGTATAAAGAAAGAATTAAACAGAAAAGGACTCATTATACTAAATGTTATCAATAATATCAAGTGGAAATAGGAGGTGCTACAGTTCCACAATGCCTATACACAAGCCACCACTGAATAAAACATTTCCTTTACAGTTCTCAAACTGATTTCAACTTTTAATTTTTTTAAATATGATACTATACCAATTAGAGAATAGTAATAATTATTATAACTACTACTCTATAAGTTTAAATTTTGATTTATTATAGATAAGTTATATTTTTAGTAAATTGTTAATAGGTATCTGCCGAGAGCTACTTTCAATAAACAAAATATTGGATCCAGGTAATAGTCGTCTGTGTCTTTATTCAGCAGTGTTAATGTATGAATTACAGTCAGCTATTGTAGAACTTACAAATCGCAAAATTCTACCATCAAATTCTATAAAAGAAGCCAGATCTCTGTTAACACAAACTGCAAATATATTGGAATATGAACCAATGAATTCTCCTGGATCAGAAATGAGAACGCTTGCTAAGAAAACACTCCATGAATTAGAATCTAAACAATGAATTCAATGTTGAAATCACATTAATTAAATAGAATAATGATCATAAAATATGAGATAATTTGGTAAAATATCAAGCTCTGTATAAAATATTATAATTAAACGCAAGTAAAAAAAATTGTGGGCAGAAACCATGTAAGATAATAAACAAACTTAAATTATACCACTACTTTTATTTATTTTTTTCTTTTCATGTTATATTGTTCACTTTATTTTTAATTATTTATTTCCATATCTCAGTAGTTTTAGAAACAAAATTTTATAAACAAACAATAAATTTACTTAATTTTAAGAAATGTGTATTTATAAAAATCAAAACTACAAGTTCTTTTACTTGTAATTACAATAGTATAAAAATAATGTTATGAATAATATTATATTTCTGGGGGTAACTAGTAGAAATAATTGTTAAAATAGAAAATATAATAATATTAGAGTATTATTTTTATCTTTACTCCAACTTTAAATAAATTTTAAACAAAAGGTTATGGCTAAAAAAATGAAGTAAGTTGGTTAGTATATAAAACAAATACAGAGAGTACAATCAGTTTTTAGTATTGATCCCCATTCCATGTACATCAAGATCTCTGTTATCTGTTTTTGTGAAAATCAGTAGAGATGAACTTATGATTTTCAAATTTTGCAAAGATAACATCAAATTTAGCATCAAATTCTGGAAATGTACAATTGAAACTCTTAAAATGATTCAGCAAGCCAATAATAATGAAACAATGATCTATGCAAAGTACTTTGAATAACCTTTGGGCGTTTTAAAACAGCCAGAATATTGTCGTAAGATGAAGAAAACACATTGGTGACATTAATTCAGGTATTATCCATTATATCAATTAAGTATTAAAAATAAATACAGATCAGTTTCATGAAAATAATATATCTAGATTAAGAAATATTTGAGTGCTTTCAATTTTATGCTTTATAAAGAGAATAATTAAAATAACAATCTACTTGTTAGTATGAGATGTTTGTCTGGTTTCACCAGATTCTCAAAACCACTTAAGATTAAGATAGGTATAGTGGAATCTCTTTTAGATATTAAATGTTTATTGATTACCAAGTAAAATATATCAATTTCTGTGAAAATAGAAATCTGTTAAAAGTACTATCGTTAACAGTAAATTAGTCATTTTTTAATACGTGAACTAAGAAGTTCAAATTATGATGTTTAATTTGGATATTTAATTATGAGGCATATTCATAAAGTAAAGGCTGTTAGGTCATTAAAAAATTAACACGTGAGAAATGGTTTTTACTTATAGTTTTAGTTTACTACATATCTACTTCACTTTTCCCAATAATTGCAATCAGTTCAAACCACTTTTCATAACGCTGTACCAGATTTTTTTTAATCCCTCTACATAGAAGTTCGCCGCCTGCGAATTGAACCAGTTGACGACAGTCTTGAGCTCCTCGTTGTTTTCAAACCGTTGTCCACCAATTCACTTTTTCAAATGTAAGAAGAGGAAGCAGTCGCTAGATTAGATGCAAGATCGGATTATATGGAGATTGGTCAAAAAGTTTCCAACGAAAATCTTGAATCTTCTTCTTGGTTAAGGCACCTTTTTGGTGTGAGGACAGGCGTTGTCGTGAAGGATTACTACAGTTTCCCGCGTCGTCGATTTTGGATCGCATGTCTCAATTTGGTGAGCGTTTCATAATACACGTCAGCTGTAATTGTTGATAAACGTTCCATGAAATCATCCAAAACGATGTTGTTCTCGTCAGCCAGAATACTAGGCCTGCCACTCTGCTCTTCGTCATGCCCATTTGTGCGGTAATTTTTAAAGTCTCGACACCAGCGGCTAACCTTTCCTTCACTCATTACTTAGATCAATAAACTAGGCACAACTGCCGATGAATTTCAACAGTTGAAGATCCTTTTCCACACAAAAATCGAATCGCTGCGCACACATCAGAAATGTCGGGTAAAACAATTTTCGCAGACATCTTACTTCCCCGGCAGACAATCGTCTACAGAATAAAAACAACTGCAGTGGCTTCGTAAATACCCGATAGATGGCTCTGCATGCAAGAACCTGTGTTCAGACCCCCTAATATTTAAATATAAGTCGACGACAGTTACTTTATGAATATGCCTCGTATAAAGACTAATTCAGCGTTATTAAGGTACTTCAAAGCAAAATAGTACAGTTTGATTCTGCTTGCAACAAAATTAAACTGATTATCCAAAGACAACTTGTCATCTAATTAAAGAGCCAGACATTTTGTCTTATAGATAACAGAAATATTATCTTCAACATTAATGGGAATTTTATCACAGTGATAGGCAATGTATTAATCTAGCTGAGAAGCACAATGAAACGGTTTTATTCATATTTCAGATTAAATGGTCACATTTCAACCACTAAACATGTTTTGAAGTGCTAATGATCAAACATTAGCTATAAATAAAAAAAATGATGTGGACACTACATGACTTCCTTGTACAAAAATCAAAAAATAATACTAATCTAAATTATAATTTTCAATTAATATTAAATTATCAGATGTTTCACCAAAAATCTATTACATATATAGTATATAGTAGTGTCAATTAAATTAAATATACACATTTTAAAATTCCATAAAATGTTATTTCACTAATAACTTCTAATTTTTTTTTATTATTGTTATTATTGAATTATTATTTACTGTAAAAATTATTTTATAATCATAGGTTAAAAATTATTAATAAATCAATATATTTAAATAAAAATAAAAAAAGTTAAAAAGAGGAGATGAAGTCTGATTCGAACTGATGTGACACTTATAAGATCCAAATATTTCATTATCCCGGTCAGGCATGGCATTTTTCACACACGCTACAATTCATTCATCTCATCCCTCTGAAGATATACTTAATTGTA
>JAAAKQ030153230.1:0-12906 GCA_010016005.3 Zanna intricata | reverse complement strand
GTGATTATTGATTAATTTAAAAATGTGACGAGGGCTAATGACCACAGCAGTCGATGCCCATATAAAACAAAAAAAAATAAAGGGAGCTTCAAAAAAAAATTTCGAAAATCACATTGAAATTAAACTTTTTCTAATGAATCAAACGATGAAAATTTTCATTATATACATTTTTACAATACTTACAACTGCCAAAAATAAGAAGAAAAAAATTAATGAACGAAAAGTGATTGCCTGAGCTGTTGAAAGCTCATAAAGTAAAAAACTTATTTCTAATAAGTACTGTAACTAATCCTAAAAAGAAGGAAATCTTGAAAACTGGAAGTTGAAAATGGAATCAATAAAAAGGGTAAAAATCCTATTATTTCTTTAAAACCATTTAACTGCAGTATAGCTTGCTTATGTAGCTAATAGAAATTAATTTAATACGATTAAAATCTGTTAGAGGAAGGAGAAGATTTTCTGAAAAGAAAATAGTGTATGTGGAAAAAAACTTTTATTTTAAACAGCAGACACTCAAGTATTGATAGTAGTAAAACCAATCAGAAAATAATTTCGCATCAGTATAATTCAGCAAAGAGTAGGATGTTATAATAATAATTTTCAGAAACTTAGATATATATCTGTTCAGAATATAGTTACTACATTAAACTAAATAGACTCAGTCATGAATACATCATCAAATATCCTTCTCACGGTATTCAAAATTGTAAAAGATTTTAAAAAGACAACAGGCCGAGAGGATTTGCAAAGCTCTCTTTCTTCCAATGTTTCTTTCGTTCTTGACATAGAAACTATGATACTCCCTCATATCCTGTAAGAAGGTTAGGGCCTCGATCTATGGCTTCAAACCTTTCCTGGGATAACACGAATGTGTCCTGAAAATTTGAAAGCAATCTGTTAGTTGGTTCTCGCGTGATGGTCTGATACTCCCTCTCCCAATACTGTCCAAGATAATTTCGAAAACTATCAAGCTTGGTGCAAAGCGCCAATTTATATCATTAGGCCATTTTTGGTTCTCTATTAGAATACAATTGTTTTCCTCTGTTTCGTATTAGCGTTACAAATACAAAGTGTAGCTATTTAATAACGAGACTAATGCTGCTACAGAAGAAGTGTGCATGCGCCAAACTCAGACCGACAGCTATGTAGCGAAAAAGCTTCTTTTCGATTGTTGCTAATCCAATTTCTGTAGACATATTAGTCTGGTCGTGGTCTTTGTTTGGATAACATCTGTTTTTTTGTTTTGCTAAAAATATTATTAGAGCAAAGAATTGTCGTGACATTTCATTTGAAATTTGGAAAAACCGCTACTAAAACTTATCTTTTATTAGAAAAAGTATATGACAATGAATTTTTATATCATGCATTGGAAGGCCCTAACTTCACCGAGAGCTAAAAAGCTCAAATAAGCAAATCAAAATTCAAAGCGATGATGACTAGTTTTTTCTTCAATATTCATGGGATTGTGTACCTTCACTGGGTTCCTAAAGATCAAACTATTAATTAACATTACTTGGAGATCCTTGCTCATCACCGTGAAAAAAAAAACGGCCCGAATTGTGGAAGAACAAGCCATGGGTTCTTCAACAGGACAACGCACCGGCTCACACTGCATTGTCTGTCAAGACGTTTCTAGCTAAGTATAATATCCCAGTGTTAGACAATCTGCCTTATTCGTCTGATCTGGCACCACGTCACTTTTATCTATTCTTCAAGGCCAAATCTGTATTAAAAGGAACAAGATTTCATACCGTGGAAGTTATGAAAGAAAAAGCGGCACACGTCATGAAAGAGCTCATAGAAGAAGACTTCTAGCATTGTTTCGAACAATGGAAAATTCGCATGGAGCGTTTTAGTGATAAAGGAGGGATGTATATTGAAGGGGATAATAACTAAATATGTAAAGTAATAAAATACTTTACGGCATTAGTCTTGTTATTTAATAGCCACTCCTTATATAAACTTAATTTTTTTAATACTATAGATTACAGCCTAAACAATTGTAAAATTCAAACGTCAGAATAAAGCTGATTTAAGTAAAACTGTTAGTAGATTAAGTAAAAAGAAGAAATATTTCGTACACTGTGAAGAACTTGTAATGTAAGCAGAAGTTATATTGCTAATAAATAAAAATTGGTTAACGCTGAAATAAGCTCGAGTACAACACAAAAAAATAAAAATCTAAAAACTATATGCGAATTTTCATTTTTAATGCCTTTTTATTAAAAACAAGAATTTAAAAATAATACGACCTTGTCTTTATGAGTAATCCAGGCAGAGCGGTTTAGTTTTATTTATATAAATAAAATTATTTTCTTAACAACTTCTGATAATTGTTTGATTGAAACGCGCATCTAAATCTAAGTCTTAAGTGTTAGTAAACAATTCCTGAGCTGAGTATGCTCTTAAAAATATCACTTAAATAACCATTTATTATTTATCTCATAATTTACATTAAGCATTTATATATTGAATATACTTCAAAAAAGAAAAAAAAAAGGTTTTTCAATCAGATTTAACGAATAAGTTTACACAAAACAAAGAATTTATAAAAAATGATGTCACTGTAAAGAACCTGTGTTAGAAAAAAAAATTAATGAATCATTCAACATTTAAAATTATAAACAAAATAAAATTAAATTCTAAATGATTTACACAAAAAAACAATTGACAATGACAAGCTATTGTATACGTTACAAAGGATATCCTCAAAAACAATTTAATAATTTTCTCACCCGGGTAAAAACAGTTTTAAATATTGTGCAATAAAAAAAATATCAGAGGAAATATTTCATGTAATAGAGCCACCGACAATAACTGGTTCTATTATTATTAATAAAGATTACCTTAATAATTCATTTTGATAGAATTTACTTCAATTTCATTTTTATGTTTAAAAACTGGTATTAAGTACATTGTACACAAATTATAACCTACATAATCAGTTAAATTTGTATCAAAAAGATGTTGAGAAACAATAAATAATAGATGTTAACCTCACCAAACATCAACATACTACACTAATATACACAATAAGTGAGAAACAATAAATGAAGTATAATAATAAAGCGGTATGATAATGAGATAGCAGTCTAACAACAGAAGGAAAAAATTAAACAGAATGGAAACGTGAATTACAGAAAAAGGTTTGTGGATGTGAGTCGGTGAACATAGGGAAAAGTAATTAATACTTTAGCGGACGAATTTTAGTATGAGTGAAAATAAATTTAAATTAGCATCTTATCACGCTAATTAAAGTAAATTTTCCTTAAATACTTTCCGTATGCACGCTACGGAAAATACTTTACACGTTATTATAAAATAATTAACTAAGCGGAGCAATATTTGTCATTATTTTACTAAAAAATTCTTTGCTGACAAAATCGTTTCCAGACTCCCTACCAAAAAAGATATTCTCGAATTAAAATTCCGTTTTATTAATTTTTTTTTTATTCAAAAAATTTATTACTGATAACAAATTGCCAATAAATATTCCGAAAAGACAATAAAGACTATTTTAAATATCTTGAAAAAATAATTATTAAAAAAACGGTACCGATAATGACGAAGCCGATAATAACGGAACCGATGTCTACATCTAGTGATTGAGACAAACATAAGTTAGAACAACTAGACTTTTGCACAAAAAATATATACAATAAATAAATGCAAAAACCTATAAAAGCTATACATGAAAAATTAAGGCATTATAGTACAAAAGACATGAAAAGTAGATACTACATGAAAACTATATGGAATATTCGTACAATTGGAATAAAAAAATCTACTGAAAATGGAAAGAAAAATTTTTTAAAAAAAGGATTTTTGATCCAAGAAAAACACAAGAAGGCCATAAACTGAGACGATATACGATAAAATTAAAACCTCTCTCTTTTTCTGTTTAGCCTTCGTAACTACCGTAAGGTATTACTTCAAAGGATGAATGAGGATGATGCGTATGAATGTGAATAAGGTGTAATCTTGTACAATCTCAGATCGACCACTCCTGAAGAAGTGTGGTTAATTGAAACCCAACTACCAAAGAACATCGGTATTCACGACCTAGTATTCAAATCCGTATAAAAGTACCAACCTTTACTAGGATTTGAATCTTAGATCTGTCGACTTCGAAATCAGCTGATTTCTGGAAATAACAATAAGAATATGACGACTAAAATTCTATGAACACATAGTTCGAATGAACCAATCAATGTTAAACAAACAAATTTTCAATAAATTCTGGAATTAAAGGTTAAGGTGGTTATGTTAAACAGATGAAAAATGAGTTCAAAAGTTTAACATTACAGAAAATTACTGTCTACATAGAAAAGAATGCAAAAAAAATCTTTGAATTAAAGGTTCTTGTAGATGAAAAGAAAAAATTCAACAGGAAAATGGACTGAACAAAGAAAAGCTAAACAGTCCGAAAAAATAAAGAATTTCTTGAACAGAAAGAATGTTGGAGATAACGCCATTGCCTAATTAGTAAAATAAATAAGTTATTTAGCAACCATACAATAAATAAAAACATCCAGTTTTTCGTAACTGTTTTAATTATTCGTGGTTGCTAGCTTCAACATGATGCAAATATTTTAGCGTGAATTTTCAGGGTTAATACAATATATTTTTTTTAACAGTATGTTTCTTCATTTATAATTGAAATTTTACAAACCCGATGGGAATAAATTACCACCTATTAATACATGAATATCGATACAGTCAACGTTTAATTTTTTATTTTTTAACCTCCGGAACCACCGTTAGGTATACCTTCAGAGGATGAGATGAATGATTTGTAGCGTGTGTGAAAATGCCATGCCTGACCGGGATTCGAACCCGGGACCTCCGGATGAAAGGCCGAGACGCTACCACTCATGCCATGGAGGCACCACGTGTTGTTGCATTTTTATATCTTACTCCAACAAAGAAAGAAGCTAAATGAAATGATTTTTGTGGTCTTTTAAGAGGCATATGAATGGAGACAAAATAGAATTTTTATATTTTTTATTAATCTTTTCATATTACTGAACATTATTTTATTATGAAATTTTTTATTCATTTTTATATATATTTTTTCTTTTATCTAGTGTTCATTGACCGATCATATGCATAAAAAAATATGTATACATTCTCATTTTATGCTCCCAACTGCTAATACGCAAAGCTTCTCTTTTTATTCTGTTTAGCCTCAGAAACCACCATAAAGTATTACTTCAGAGGATGAATGAGGATTATATGTTTGAATGTAAATGAAGTGTAGTCTTGTACAGTCTCAGGTCGACCATTCCTGAGATGTGTTGTTAATTGAAACCCAACCATCAAAGAACACTTGTATCCACGATTTAATGTTCTAATCCGTAAAAAAGTAAAAAACCGTAAAAAAACTGCCTTTACTATGATTTGAGCCTCACAACTCTCGACTTCAAAATCAGTTGATTTGCTATGTCGCGTTAACCGCTGGACCAGCTCGGTGGGCTAATACACACAGTTGTGAATTATTTATGTCACATCACTAAAAACTCGCACTTGAGTAATATCTTACAGAAATTTTTTCCTGAAAGCAACAACTGAAACTTAATCATACATATACTTTAATCAAGTTTGGCATATGGTACGTAAGATATGCAGGCTGTTATTGTACTAGTATATAAAAATCACATTAAACTTTTTATGTATGACAGTGCGACGATACAACTATGTTGTATGTTGTATGCAAATGTTTTCTTAAATCGTTCAATACAGCAAAAGAATGGCATTCTTTTCATTTATATTTTAAAATGCTAAACATTGATTTATATTTTGATTCATAGCTTGTATTTTTAAGTAAATATTGATATTAAGAAAAAATATTATCGTGAGACGAAATAAAAATTTAACTGAAGTATCTTCATAGAAAAACCTCTATTTTTTTAATTTTATTCATAACATTCATCATTAAGCACAAACTTTCCGATATCACTCTTGCGTTTTACATTTAAAAAATATTAACTTTTATTTTGCAATATAAAGATACATTTTTTAAAAATTATAAGAAATATTATTTATAAATGGGTGTATAGTTATCTTAAGAACTTTTACTCATAATAGAACTATCTAATTACGTAATTGGAACAAAATAATAAAAATTGTATTTTATTTTTAGAAAATTTAAATTTAGAATTTTCCTGCAATAAAAATAAGTAACATACATTCAAGAAATGTTTAATTTAATTTAAATATTTAATTTTATAAAAAAATAGATAAAATAAAGTTTTCCTTACTTAAATATCGATAAATAAAGGCCAAACAACTGTTTAAAATTCCAATACGTTCTCCATTGCATATAATCAGCGAGTGGACTGTGCAAAGTTATTTTTGACACAAATAACTCTGTACTCTCATACAGCTGGCATAGTACTAAATATTTTACCCTCTTACTCATATAATGGTAATAAATTTGAAATTGTAAAAAGTATAATTATTTTCGTATATTTGTTTCTAGAAATAAAATTAAACTACGGTGTTTCATTATAAAATAAAAATTACACGCTACCTACTTCTGTAATAAAACATTCATCTTTTCTTTTTTTTTGCCAGTGTTTAATTTACAATTGGTTCCAGTTTACCGGAATCAAAACTAAATTTGAATACAAAAAAATTGACATGAAGAGACGTGTTTCTATTGAAATCCATCAAAGAATTGTACATGTATAATCGTACACAGTTTATATAAATACATAATAAACATTAATAAATTCATACAAACATCCGTCCAAAAAACATTCATGAAGTTCAGACCATAAAATGCAAAGAAAATATTAAAAAAATAATCTTATTTATCAAAAAGTGAAACAAATCAAAGAACCAACAAAAGTAAGTGGCGAAACAAAGAATTTAAACGATACGCAATACTCTTAATACCCTAGGATGAGTGATTCACCTCAAATCTCGGAGAACTTACAGAAATCTAATATGTGCAGCCGATTTAGAAGTATTAAAGTCCTCACTATTATTCAAAAAGTCAACCTCGATCTGGTTCATATGTTTGTTTAGTCTTATTTTGTATTTTGTACCGAATCGCCGTATCTTCTCTCGAACGGTTAGCAATAACAGATAATCGTGTATTTCAGTGTTTTTCGCAAACTACGGCGCTTCAATTATAGGGTACCTGTGTTACAAAGTGAATAACGGGTTTTTAAAGCTATGTATTATTTTTAAATTTTCACGTAAACTGATTTATTTTACATGAAATGAAAGAGCAGCTCAAATAGTTTTAGTGATACGCAATCGCTAAAGTCTATAGATCGTGATTTGCGTGCTAGCTTTGCAAATGACATGATGCATCGTGACGATGAAGACTCTTTATCGTGTCGTATTTAGTGACGAATCAACATTCTATGTTAATGTAAAAGTAAAAATTCATAATGCGCCTATCTGGATATCAGAAAATTCTCACGAAATATTGAAGTATCAACAAGACTCCCCAAAACTGAAGTTTTATGTGCCATATCCCGACGGAAAGTTTATGGGTCGTTCTTTTTCCCGGAAGAATCTGTCTGAAATGAACTAACTATCTTGATATGCTACAACTATTACTCTTTCCTCAGTTGCAATACGAACCACAGAACTTTATTTGGCAACAAGATGGTGCGACTCCTCTACTGGTATAAAGTTGTACGTGATCGGTTGAGTGAAATCCTCTCTTATCGCTGGATTGGTCGCCGGGCTTCTTTGCCATGACCTCGACATCTGCTTGATCTTACCCCGTGCGATTTTTTTTTTTTTTTTAAGGATGAAGTGTACATGCTCCCGTTATCAGCTAACCTATCCGACGAGACTCAAGACTGATGATACAGCTGTCGCATCAATTATTCCAGACTTGCTGATAAAACTATGAGATAAACTCTCCTGTCAACTGGATACTACCCTGTGACGAATGGTGTTCACTTTGAACGCTAATAGGAAAAACCTTTTGAATTGCTCTTTCAGTTCGTTTATAATTTATCAATTTAAGTAAAAATTAATAAATATTACATAACTTTAAAATCCCAATATTCATTTTGAAACACACGATATTTCTTAATAATATGTCCTGGAATCGTTGTACAACTTCGATGTTACTTCTCTTGACGCACCCCACACTTGGAATCCGTAGGTCCAAATCGGTTTCAGTTCGGCCGAGAACAGAAATTGTTTGTTTAATAATGACATTTACGCTCCCCTGCCTAGCGTGATGTAAGGATGATTCAAAATTATATACATTTATTTATAAACTGCTGAGAATATGTAAATTAATTTATAACCGAATTAATTTGAATTTTTCATAATATTTATTAGCCGACATATCTACTATACTAAATACGTTTTCCTAGATAATAATAATAATTGTATGAATTAATTTAAAAATATGAATAAAAAAAGGAAAGGACAACCAAAAAGAAGTATCTTTTAATTCAATATATTTTTTAATTGTTATATACCTACATGTACTTATGAAAAAAAAAAACATTCCGACCCAATTTTTTGAAAATGTATTATAAATTGCCAATTTTTTCACACATTAGATACATATATTGTACTAATAATAATCCCGTCTTGATCGTTATATCATTAACAGAGCCTAACTATTAACAAGTTACTTAAATAAATTAATAGGAACTACTACGATAATTGAGAAAATAAATTTTTGTAAATAAGAATAAAAAATGAGTGTAGAACAAAAAATAAATAAAGAATTGCATCAAATCATTTAAATGGAAAGATGATGTAAATTCTTATCATGAAAATAAATATATCTTAAAAAAAAATAATTTATTTTTGTCTTTAAAAGAATTTTTTTATCTGAAGTAGTATAGTTTTTTTAATTTTTTTTAGAGAGCTTTATAAATTTAACACTTTTTTGTATTTTTTTATATACCTTAGTTATTAGTATGTGGCTCTAAATTTGAGGACAATAAAGTAGATTCTACTCTTTAAAACGTTGTAATAATAATGATAAACAAGGAAATACTTTAAATTAAATGATAAGATAGCTTATTTTGTTTCTTTACTTATTTATAACATGTTATCATTCTAAATGTAGCAATTATTTAATTATTAAACACTAGACATTTCATGGAATTATTTCAACGTTATTTTATTGCGTTATTCATCATATAAGTTAATTATAATAATCGTAGATTATTTTCATAACAACATAAAGAAAAAATTAGAGCAATGTAATATAAAAATTATTACCATCTATTATAACGTATGCTTATTCATTAAAAGCTCTTAATTTAGTTACCTTAGAAAAAAAATTTTCATTATATTAAGATTCTGCAATCTACTTGATTCCGTTTACAAAAATTACTCATCGTATTTTAAATACTATTTAGTCTATGTGAAGTAATCATGAAATAATAAGAAAATGTATATCAGTGTGGTGCAGAGGGTTAGCGCTTAGATTTCAATACAAGTTAACAGTCGAGGCCATGATAGAACAGTTATGTACTTTAACGCTAATGCTACCATGTACATAAAGATTGTAAGCAGGAGCCTCTATATACATCTTGAGGTTGCATGATCATACGCCCAGAGATCAAGGATGCAACAGATGTGATTTTCTGTCTTGTGTGGCTAAATATGACGATCAAGAATAGTGATTAATAAGAATATAGTTTAATAAGAAATATAAATATAGCTATAGATTATAAATGTAAACAAAGATAACGTCGTTACCTGCTTTATTGGACGCGTATTGGTTCCTTATAAGTGTAAAGAAGCTTGCCAGTCAGTATATTGCTCAGAAAACAATTAATTTTGGAAAGTCTACTACACATTGTAAGAGCTCATGGGACTTCCAGATACGGACATTAAGTATATTAACTTCTCCATAAATGAAATGTTCTCTAGACAAAATATGACCGAAAAAATCGTCATCTTCATGTTGCAACACTTCGTTTGCGAATTCGGTATGTATAGCGTATAAGCTTCAAAGCCTATAACAGCTGTAAACGGTGCGTACACATATGTATTTCCTTAAAACATTCCACTCAGTCATCACTGGTATTACTATTTTTGCGATTGATCTTCCGAACAGATTTTTTTTAAGACTAGGTAAGAAAGATTCCCTGACATATCATCATTTTTTCAGACACCATCGGTCATCCGTACTCTACCCTTTACGTAGACATCCGGTCTTTTCAAACTGATTATGCCATCGATTAATGTTATTGTCACTTGAGGATCACAATTAAACTATATTTAGTAATAAAGTTTCTTTCTATATTACTATTTATAAAACAATTACTGATTTATTTGATTTAAAAATTCTAAATTTTATTTAAATTCTAAAAATCTTGTTTGATTAGTTCGTGGTACACAATCACAATATTATTTAAATGTATAGTAGCCAATAAGAATACTGATTGTTTTGTTTATCTTTACCTTCAGTTCAACTAGGCTTTTATGTAATTATATACTTCTGAGCCCTCAATTTTATTAACCATTTCATGGACAGTAACTTTTAATATCCATTACAATTTTTCATGTATATTTAAAGAAATGTATTGATAAGACTTGTTAAAATAAAATTAAAGGGTACACAAAGATAAAAGAAAGGCTAAGACAAATATAACAGCAGTCATTGTAAATATAAATGATCTAAAAGGTCTACGATACAACTTTATATATTCTTTTTCTTACGATACACACTGAAGTTTATCCAGCCTTAATGCAATGAAGATAATGCACTAAGGGTTTAAACATCTGTTACTGAAATAACAGATGGAAACATCTGTTTTTACAAGAAAGTTAAATACAATAATACAATCGATATTGTACTAAAATCAAATGGCCTAATTTAACATCAGTAAAGAAATACTTATTTATTATTTTATTTTCTCAAGTGTTTTGTTTCATATATACGAGTATTTAATTCGTATATTTATATAAATATATTTATACATATATTATACATACATACATACATATATATTGTACATATATTATACATTACATTTATATATATATATTTATTTTATATTTATATTCGTATGGAAACTTATTTTTTTTTTAAATCTGCTAAGATAAAACGCTTAAAAGTAACCACATTTTTTAGGAAAACTAACATTCTTCACCCGATCTGCTTCATCTGAATTGACAAGAAAGAACAACCTCCTTAGTCCCAATTTAAACTTGGTTTAATTTAAACATTATAATAAATTTAAAATAAGTCTTTTAACTGAAGTTTTAAACTTAATTTAAACCAGCAGTTAATGGCTTAAACTAATCCTTCAGTTTGAATTAACATTTCTGACCATTAGTTGGAATGGAGTTTTTTTTTTCAGTTAAATATATATACATATATATTATTATAAAACTAGGAAATATTTTAATTCCATTATTAAAATATACATTTTTGTAGCGACAAAACAAATTTTCCAATAAAACATTCTATTTTCGGTCATCACCGCGACCTTCTTCAGTAACTGATGTTGGTAGCTCGTCTCAAACAGAAATCAACTGAAATAATCGAGTTACTTTTTTTACACACGTATTAAAAAAGTGTAATATAAAAACGTGTTGTATTTGAACTGTCCCTGTTCATTTAGTACATTATTTTTGTGAATTTATGTATATATATATTTATTAATTTAATAATTTTCAACTGTGTTATGAGGAACACACAACCTAGTATAAAAAAAAGACCAGATAAGTCTTGATTGTATTTCACCTAGGAAAAACGTCTTTCAGGTAGCTCGTGATCCTGTGTAGGATCAAACAATTTGATTAAGGAAGGGTGTTACTCAACTCAGTTCCGGAGCCGGTTGGGGCTGGGACTCGAACTTTACAGCAGATCTCTCGATTCCAGAGGAGATCACTGTTCCATCGTTTGCGGATGACACGACAATCCTGGCTGTAAATGCTGACCCTATCGTAACTTCTGCTAAACTGCAAACTTCAATGAATCGACTTAACGAATGGCTAGTTAAATGGAAGCTAAAAGATTAATTCGGCTAAATTTACACATGTTACGTTCGTTTGCAATGAGGAAGGGTGACTGCCCGCGAGTTCAACTTAATAGCGTTTTCATCACACATGTTAAAAGCGTGCGATACCTAGGACTGCATCTGGATCGCGTCTGACGTGTAAGATTCATATCAGGGAGAAAAGGACACTGCTTAACATAAAGTTCAGGGAGATGTACAGGTTGTTAGGCTGGAAGTCACAACTATCATTATCTAACAAGGAATTTCTGTACTCGGAGATACTGAAACCGATTTTAATCTACGGGATCCAACTCTGGGGTACTATAAGCGAGCGTAACATCGAAGTCGTACATCGATTCCAGAACGAACCATTGAGAAATATTAACAGAAGCGCCGTGGTTGCAATAAACACTGAATACACGATTATCTAGGACTTCCAAGCATTCTACGGCGTTTCGTACAAGATACAAAAAAGAGACTTAACAAACATGTGAACTGGCTCGCGACTAACTTCCTGGATAAGATGCCTAAAGCGACTGCATGTATTAGATCTGTACGTTCTCCAAGATTTTAATGAATCAATTCCCTAGGATGTTGCGCATAATCAAAATTCTTCATTTCGTTTCCCCCACTTACTCTTGTGTTGTTTCTTTAATTTGTTTCACTGTTTATTTGTTTGATTAGTTATTCTTTGTATGATTAATTATATTACTTTTTAATGTTTTCTTTGCTTTGAATTTAACTTTACCATTGATCCTTGAACTGATGTTTGTATGTACTTTTTAATGTGTACTATATATACATTTCTTTACATCCTTTTTATGTATTTACATAATACGTTTGTTGGCAATAATGGTGTAATTATGTATGGTTTATGTTTATAAGACCATAGGTATATCTTGACTATGTTACTATGGAGAGCTTTTGTTCTTTTATATGTTGATTGTATCTTTAT
>JAAAKQ030153197.1:0-12906 GCA_010016005.3 Zanna intricata | reverse complement strand
ATTCATACACATCATCCTCATTCATCCTCTGAAGCAATACCTTACGGTAGTTCCGGAGGCTAAACAGATAAAGAGAGTATTAAGTGATTTATATTGTTATTGTTAATTGTGGATATTGCGTAATTTATAAATACTGTAACCATTAATGTATGCATTTATATTCTCTTGAATATAAACTTATATCTATTCATTTACGATTGATTTGTGTAGATTAAATCTTTGTCCCTGTCAAAACAAATTAAGATAACTTGTAAACTGTGAATGGAAACGATCTTGGTATGTCTGGGACACCTATTGTGGGAAGCGAAATGTGCAAATGGTGGCAACCAGTAATATTAATATTAATTGATTCATACTCTTTTTTTTAAATTGTGGATACTGAATAGATAATAAATATTGTAACCATTGTATGTATGTATCTATATTATATTATATGTAAACTTGTCGTAACATAAATGTCAATACAATTGGAGTCAATCCTCCTTTGCAATCCTGAGCAGGATCATATGTTCAATGGCTAGACGTGAAATGAGATGTTCATAATTGTATCCTTGACCTAGCGAGCTAAATAGCTCTGGCCATACGGTAGTGCAAAGGAGGAGGATCGTGGGATTAGTTTTTTGAGAGTACATTATATTTTTATTGTTATGTTAACATGTATAAACTTTTAAGTTTCTTAAGTATTGCATGTATTGTGTAACTACGCTATGCGGCTTATTATTATTAATCTGGAAGCTGTGATTCACTATCACGGACATGTTGTTGTATGATGGGGTACTACAAGCTAATTCTCTTTCAGAGATGCCACACTCTGTCGGAGGGAAAAAAACGGGTGGTACAACATTATGAATGTTAACCGGTAGCAAGGAACGGTATTCATGTTCGGAAAGCATTAAAAAGTAACGAATGCCTGGTGTCGAGACGTGGCGATGTTTAGGGACAAGGAGGTAGCCCTCATGTTTAGGGTGTGCTGGTCCGTCCTCATGCAAGAGTGGATGGGTCGGAGCTCCTCGATGTCGAGGTGTGAGAGGGACACGTCATGCAAAGGGCGTGCAAAATGCACGCCTAGCCTGGAGCAGGCAGTTAAGGGTAGGGAAGGGCAGCCCTTCAGTGAGGTGAAGGTTTAATACCTTCAGTATTCAAACGTCGGTTAATCCCGACGATTAATTACGTAAATACCGAGGTTTAATTAGCTCATGGAAGAGGAAGTTGGCGTGTGTCAATGAAACTGAAGGAACCCTTATGGGGAAGTCCCTGGAGCGGGGCAAGACAGGATAGGCAGAGACTGCTGCCACGACACTCCGCGCCGACTGCGTAATGCCGCGGATTATGTTGACGACTTGCTGAACATCCAAGAAGGCAGCCGAATAGTATTCTTCTCCTCAAGTCTATACGTTACCATTTCAGAAGCCAAACTGATGATTAGGAATAACATGACCGTGTTCAAGAATAGACCACAGCCACTAAAGAATATGTTTTCCAAAAAGTTTAGATAAATTGGGTAACAAACTTATTGGCCTTAACAAAAATATCTAATGAACCGTTTTTCCTGGTTTCCCGGTTTCCTGGTTAAACGTTTTTAAAAAATTTGTGAAATTGTACACTCCATCGGGAAGCACTTAGTGCGCAGTATGCCATTAAAGTATGTGTTAAGTATACCATAGCATAAAAAAGGAAGCATAAATAGCAGTTTGTTATTAATTAAGTCAAAGACTGGGGTCTACTCAAATCCTTCTTCTTTCAGGTTACTTTCAAAACCTCTGAAGACAAAACTGGCTTAACAAGAAATCCCAGCGGAATCGGGTAGCTCAACAATTCAAGAATCTCCTCCTCACCAGCTCCTCGTGTGTCGAGTGTCTCAAATATCTTACTCAGGTAAGTAGCGAGTTGGGCCAGCCTTCTCTCCGTCACACTGAGCTATCACTCATTCTTCAAAGAAGGAAATGAGTGAGGTGGCCATTGAACAAAAATGAAATAAATATTTTAAATATATATAATATGTCTGTTTAAAACAGTTTTATTAAAAACTAAATATTTATAAATAAAATATAACTGTATATATATATATGTGTGTGTGTGTGTGTGTGTGTGTGCTTGTGCGCGCGTGTGCGTAACATTTTCAGAAATATTTACAAGTATATAAATATAATAAAAAAAATGTAATTACTCTGATTACGTTTCAAACATCGTATGCATGTCACTACAAATTAATAACAAATTTAAATTCCAAATAAATACTCTAAAAACAGGTATAAAAAGCTACAATGAAAACATTAATAACGATTAAGTAAAACTGTAGCCTGATTATCTCGTAAGGGAAGTAATACTTATAAATAATTATTCAAAAAATGTTTAAATTCTTTTTATAAAAAAAGAACAGAATACCAGGCTACAGTTTTTTATGTTTAATGAATGAAATATTAATCTGTGTAATTTTAAATATTTAAGATTGATTTTTATAAAAATTCCTTTAGTAAAAACAGAGATACATCTGAAATTGTTTAAAGGAATTATCAAACAAAAACTGTTAAGTGAAACCAATTAATTTTAACCAACTTTATTTACTCTCGACAGATATACGCACTAATTTAATAGATTTTTATATGTTATAATTTTTTTTTTTAATATTATTAAATTCTATTTCTTAAAGAAAATAAATCAAATTTCAACAATATTTGATTTAATAGAGTTAAATAATAATTCTATTCTTGTTAGAATACCGATGTAGGTTTACGGTGAGTTTCTTTTAATAATATTTGTTATGGTTTTCATTGATTTACAGTCCTGTAAAAAAATTGAAAAAAACTTTTCATCATTTGTATTAATCTTATGAAAACGAAAATAATTTGCCATTGAATGGGTGCATTCATACTTTAAAATTAGGTGCAGCCGCCATGTCAACTTTCGTAATGAAGTGATTTATCTTTTCTTTTTATGTGGAAGATTTTAAGTTCGAATCCCAATTAATTTCTATATGCTAAAATATAAATTGAATTACTAAAAAAAAAAAACTAATGTAACAGTAACCGGTTATTAATATCACTAGTAAATAAAATTAAATAAACATTTTCATATCACCAAAATATTTAAGTATTTATTTTATGTAATGTCGATGTATAATTTGAAAAATGTCTTCATGATTATAATTTGACTGAATAAACTGATGATATATAAGAACGGTTCACTATAAAGATTCGTATGAAAACAGGTATACAGAAAATATATGTGTGTAAAGTTCTATTTACCCCTATAGTAGCAAATTCACTTTTTCAGAAGGTTTCCGACTCGAATCTCTGTCAGATAATGTTTATCTTACGCTATATAGATTCTAATTCATATTTTTTATATAAAGGTTCTGACCTTGTGGTGGTGTAGTGTTAAAAAATAAATTGTAAATTTTATTGATAACGTATTAATAAGATTTATTCGTCATAAGAGGTATAGAAGTACAAGTACAGAGAGACACTAATGATTTAAAAAACATTTTAATAAAAGAAGACTTAAGATAACGTTTAACATCAGTTGAATCACGATTTTATTCAAGAACGATGCAAGTTTAAGGTTAAGGTTAGATAATAAAAAAATAATAACAGACATATTTATCGTAGGGTTATAAGGTAGAGGAAGGAAGAAAAATTATAAAGAAATTTTTCAGACATGCGCAGATAAAGTTAACAGTTTTATCCAAAGAGCGCGTCCCGCATCAGCGCATCTCAGTTCAACGGTTAGTTATAACAGTGTCAGTCGCAACTTAGCGTTTGAACCGGTGAGAGTGCGAATTCTTACGCAACCAACTGATACGTATTGTAATTCACTTTACATCGAGATACTAACTGAAAAAACATTTGTTTCTACCTGCATACAAATAAAGTATGTTCTAAAAAAATATATTCTTTTTTTTTGTTTTTTAATATTTATTATATTTATTTTTATAACAGAATTTATTATGTGTAAAAATATTGTTAATTAAAACAAAAATATTGAACTGTTTACGAAGTTCAACCTGTTGATTTTCCGAAAAATAAAATGTACTTATGAATAACTTTACTATTTTTCAAATTATTTAAAACTATCAATAAATATTTACAGTGTTATTATTTAAAAAATTTCTTATTATTAATAATAAATAATTTTCATTTATTTATATATAGCATTATTATATGGCTGGTCTAGTGGTTAAACTCGACATCACAAATCAGTCATTAAACGCTGATTTTCGAAATGAAAGGTTCTAAGGTTCCAATCTTAGTAAAAGTTGGGTGCTTTTATATAGATCTGATACTAGACAGTGGATCCCTGTGTACCTTTTCGGTTGGAATTAACCACTCCACTTAGGAATGGTCGGCCTGAGTCTGTAGAAGACTATACCGCATTTACATGTCATACATATCATCCTCATCTCATTTTGCAATTGGAGGGATTTTGCTATTGTTCACTAGTTGAACAGATTGCAACGTACACATTAGTAACAAAAAAAGTAAATAAATAAATAAAATAACCGTTTTATATACACTGTAAGTGTTTTTTTTTTTATCATTTCTATTTAAAATTGTTTCCTTTTTTAGTTATATCTTGTAAAAATTAAAAGAAAAAAAAAAGAAGTTAGGTAAGAATAAATAGCATTATAAACATAAAAATATCTGACTAAATTTTAAACGCGGTTAGAATCATAATTACTAATCTAACTTTGATGAAATTTTATTTCATTTTGTTTTTAATATCTTTCCAAGACGTTTTCTAGTACATAAATTAGTTAATAAAAAAAAAAAATAATAATCCTCATTTTATTAGGCCCCAACGTAAATGAATGCTTTTAATTCTACTTTAAATATATTATTTATATATATATATACTTAAATTTAGCACCTACATACTAACCCTACATTTACAGTTATTTTTAAAAGATGAATTTTTTAGTCTATGAAAAACGATCAGGATTTAAACCCAAAACTTTCTGGATGAAAATTTTGGGTTCAAATCATCGGCGTTTAGAAACGCTATCACTCCACAAAGGAAGAATAATCTGTTAGCATAATCCCATCAAGATGTAATTTAATTGTTAAATATATTAACACATAGTTTTTTTTAACAATTTTATTCTAAAAAAAAATGTATTTTGTTTTATGAAGAGGTATTCCACCTCTTTATTTTTGAACTGTTTTTTCCATCTGGGATAAATTTTAATTAAATAGAAATTATATCAACAATAATTGTAGAAGGAAGTAAAGTAAACTGTAGAAGGAAGGAAATTATATTATAAGAAATTTTGTTACAAATTTTATTAAAAGAAAAAAAAAACTTTAATTTTTAAATAAAAATATTGATCGATGTCTCCCTAAGGTGATCGTAAAATCACCTTTCCTTTACTAAGGGAATATCTCTTTTATTAGGGTTTTAAATCAGGCAGTTTAGTGTATTTTTTTTTAAAATGAAATTTAGAATTTAATTCCTTCAAAATGTTTTTCTGTTTTAATTAATCAATATTTTTAACTTTTAACTACTTATTCAGCAATAATTAAGATTTATGATAACAGTATGTAATAAAGGTGTACTCATCATTTTACAATTTATTGTATAAACCAGAAATATATATCAGTTATAGCTTAAAGTAATATTAATTTACTATTTATATTTGAATTAATTGTCAGTTGTTTGTAATATATCATTATTATTATTATTATTATTTATCTTTTTCATGTTGTAAAAACTTAAAATAAATAGTTTTTCATTACAAAAAATTAAAGCATTAATGTTTCTTTAAAACATCAGAATAGATAACTTTAAAAAAAAGGACTTTTAAAGATATTTATAGGCTTAAAAAATTAAAATAACATTTTAGGTGTGAGGTAAACTCATATCTCATTTCTAAGTTTACCTTTAGAGTAGGGGAAGCGAAAATCGAATATTTTAAATCTAGCCCACCTCGGTGGTGTATAAGTAGGATTCTCAACTTTTCATCTAGAAGCTTACGGATTCTAATTGCGATCAGGCTGCTGATTTTACGCATTTTCACATCATATCATTGAATATTCCAAAGCAAAAAATTTATGATTGTACGAGTATAGTGAATTAATTCGTAACAAAAAAAAAAAACCCAATTAAGTAATAATCATTTAATTTTAAACATCATATTTAGTGAAAGAAAAATAAATAATAGCTTATATCTTGCCTGAATAAAAAAAAAAATAACCCATCAAATGTTAGAAAAATTCAACCCATTCAATTTAAATTTCTTCAGTTAGGATTTTATACCCTCCTTCATTAAAGTTATTAATTATTTAATGTCACTAGTTATGCTGATAATACGAAGTCATTCTGATTAACAGGTAATATTTTAATTACCCATTTTTTAACCGCGTATAATTATCATTAAGTAAAAAATAAAACAAAATGAGTATTTTACACATAATACTCATAATAATGTACTTGTCAATATTATATATTATTCATTATAAAAATAATATCGTACAATATTAATTAACGTTTTTATATAATGTTTTATTTTACTGTTATTTTTTAAAATAACTTTAAAGTTAGAATATGCATTAATGAGTTACGCTGGACATTTCAAATATTTCATCAGTTGCCATTTTTTTTAAGAACAAAACAGCAAACTCTTGACTTGAGTTTAAATATAAAGTTTTTAAGAAAAAAACATGTGCGAGTGAGATGTTGTCTTAGATTATACCGAAAAGATTAATTTTATTTTTGCATCAGTTAAAATATTTTATAAATTTTTATTTTGTTTTGTTCTTAAGTAAACATTTGATGCCCAATCACAGATTTTAAGTGATAAGTAACGTTATAGCGTATGACAATGCTCTATATGTCTTCTCAATTGTCTTCTGACCACTGGGAGGATTTGAACCTATAACCTTCCAGATGAAAGGTAGACAAGCTATCATAAAGAGGTCAGAGTTACTATCTTTACAACTATTTCAGAACTTTTTGAATTTACTCTATATATATATATATATATTTATTTTATTTGATTGTGCAAATTTAGAATATCCCAATATAAAATTAGAAAAAAAATACTGGTAATGTAATAGCATACTTTATACTAAGGTTAATTTATATGTACGTGTACAATTAATAAATATGAATAAATAATTTTATTATTAATAAAGATACTTATAGATAAGGAGATAATGAAATTATTTAATAACTAAGAAAAAAGTGGCCTTGGTATTTTAACAAAAACTGAAGTTTTTTAAAATAAAAGTACTGTTTCTTCATAATGTTTAAGTTAACAAAACTGCTATCGTTTCGAATTTATTCCGTTCGATTCTCAAATCACACAAGAAAGCCTAATTTATTTAAATTAAATTTTTGAAATAAATTTATTCCTTAAAATATTATCAAAAATTAATTAAATATTTAAGAATTTATTTTAATTTTGACTTAAATCAAGGTTTGTTGTAATTAAATTTTCTTATCACATACTAAATCTTTTCCCTACCCTAAAAAATATATTTTTTAATATCTCGTTGAGGATGAATTTACCAAAAAAATAGAATTAAAATTGCAATCAATAATATTTTTATTTGAAATATTTTAAAAATTTCAGTAAGCGTTACTATCAGTGAAGAACTAACATTAGTATCGTTTCTATCTCCATTATTGAGTGGAGAAATGAAATCATATATACAAAAATTTTATATTTTTTATCGTACTGCATGCCCATACAAATGAGTTGAGTGAACAAAAAAATCCTAAATACTTTCTACAATAAACATGTAACAAAACCAAAAATAAATTAAGATAGTTATAATAAAAATCAAATGATAAAAAAAAATTTGGTTAAAGATTTTAGCCTTTTAAACATTAAATACATATCAACCATAAACAACTGATTAAGCATTAAAAATAATTCTTCTATGAATCAATAAACATTAACTAACATTTCTTTTTAATACTTTTAATATTACAAAAAAAAAATTTCATTTATCCCTAAATTATATAGTTCAATGCGCTTAGTTTTTAAACTTACATAAATTGATCATTGCATTAATAAAAACTTTACTGGATCTAGAAGGTTAAAAAAGTAAAATTCTGCCTTTAAAGTACAGACATGCATTTCTTTTAATAAATGAAGATTTTAATGAATTTTAAAACTCATCTGGCAGATAAGACGGAGCTTTGTAATTAGTACACTAATATTAGAATGTCTTTTCACTAATACAAAGCTCACTCAATACATAATTATTATTAAACTTTAATAGATATTATAAATAATCCTTTCTGAATGTCTATTTAAAGATTTTATCTAAATATTTATGCAATAACAAGGAATGTTTAATCTGATAAACCCATTTATAGTCTTGTTAGAAATGTTTCATCATTATTAATCTGATAACATATTTTAACATGATGAAACATTCAGCATGGATAGTTTCAAGTAAATATTTTAATCAAAATACCCAATTTAAATTTTCTATATTTTCCGAATATTCTAATCAGAATTATAAAAGATAGTGCTTTTGGTTTTTGAATGGAAAGGAAAATAGAAATACTGATTATATTACAACTTTTCCTCTAGAATGGACTGTTTACATTTTTACTTTTTCTTAATATTTTTAATAGGCGAGATGCATGTAAATTGAGGTAGTTAAAAAAAAAAAAAAAAAAAAAAAAAAATACTTGTCAGTGTAAGTAGTTCTAATTACTTTTTCTGAGCGTAATAATGTTTATTATACAATCAGTCCCATCGGTGAGCAAATAAAGATGCTACTTTTACAGCTGAAATATCAACTGTACCTTCGGTGGGCTTGAAATGTTGATATGCAACATTATATACAAATCAGTAAACAAGGCAATGGAAAACCAATTATTTTTTTTAGGATACCTAGCATAGGATGTTTGTTACTCTTTCTATGTTACGGTTTGTTATAATGGCAAATTTAAGATATGTTGTTTTTACATATCGGATGGTCTTCGACAGTAATAATTGTGTCATTTAACATATATGTTATTAAAATATACAAAAATAATACTATAAAAAATTTTGTTAACAGATATTCCTTACTAAGGAATTTAGGATACAAATTCCTTAGGAAGAAATTTCAAAAATATTTCTTATAGTGAAAGTTTTCCTTCTTCTTTTTTATTGATAGGTTCAATATATAGTTAAGAAAAATAAAAATTAAACGGATTATAATAAGTTCTGTAGTAAAACTTAATAATTAGGAGGTAATTTTCCTGGTAACAGGTTTAATAATTGTCGAAGAAGAAAGGATAATTTAGCTAATAATATAGACTACATAAGATTCATCCAAAAGAAAAATTTAAAAAAAAATGCTGTTGCCTAAGACAAAATTGGAAATTATTATGTACATAAATAAAATTCCACTAAATTACAATAAACTTTAATTATTAAAAAAAGATTATAAAAAAAAATTGGTATTATATAAAGTTGTAATTAGTATTATATATTAACAATAATTATAAAAATTACAGGATTTAAATACTTTTTTAAAATTTTTATATTAAAATATATTGATAAATTTAAAACATTCATACAGAAGTTTTCATTTTGTTGAATTTTTTAATTGCTCCAATTAATAAAAAAATCACGGGTTAATTTATTTATAATTTTATTTTTTATATTTAAGTAAGTTTAATTTAATGAGCAGTATCTGAAAACTTAACCAATCTAATTAAGGTTGGTTTACAAGGCTTGGATACTGTATTCATCTCTGATACAATAGAAAGAATGCATAAGAGTATTACAGAACATTTATGAAATAAGGAAAAGAGAAAATTAATGCATCACAATAGCAAGCTAATATTTTTTTGTTACTCTTGATAAAACTACGGCGAATTAAATAATAAATGATGTTTAAGTAATTATACGTAATTGATTACTTACAGTTAAATAAATGTGTACACATATATAGGATTGCCGCCGCGGCTTCGCCTGCACTGTATGTTTACTTGCATTTCCAGTCATAGTCAGGGCTTACTTCACTCGACCTTCCCGTCTAGGATCCCCATTGCAATTTATTCAGATCAACAGTTTGGTCAGTTCAGCAACAACTAATTGGGTTTTAAATTTCCCGTTGTGGCTTCACTCGTAATCATAATTACAGACATAAATTACCACCAAAGATTTATTAATAATAATAGTATAAGATGGCAAAAGTTTTAAAATATTTTATGTGTTTTATCCCTCAAAATATTAAAATTAAGAAATCCGAAAATGTTTTTCAGATTTTTATTTGAAGAGTGCATGCAAGCCCAAATCGAGAGAATATATCGTTTAGTATAGTCAAAAATCAGGAAAATTTGCAATCATTGTTCTTCGAAATTGTTTTACCTGTCTTCATCTATTTCAAGGTCGAAATTAAAAAATCTAGCGATTGTTCAGATATTCACATGAAGACTACACACAACAAACTACAAGTTGATATCTTCATTTTTTACCAATAATTAAAAAGAAAAAGAATAAATAAATTTTATTGTTACTTAATTTTAACATTTAAAACTCAGAAATCAAAAAAAAATTTTTCTTAAAGTGCACTTACACTGTAAGAAGAACATGTATACAAATTTTCAGCAATTTATCTTCAATAGTTTTGCTCGGTGTTGATTATTAATCAGTTAGAACATGTTATTTTATATACACCTAAATAGATATACGCACACATACACATTAAATAATAACTAATGTAATATGTGGAATACATGCTAATTACATTTTTTGGTAAACACGAAAATCAAAGTACATAATTTCAGTTTCTAAAACATTTGACTAATAAAGTTTTATTTATTTTCATTAAGTCTAACGTTTTTATTTAACGTCTAATGACGATAGAATGAAGTCAATAACGCCAACTCAAATGGTAATTACATCACGTTTTGTTCCAAATAGGTTACCACTTCCGTAAATTTCGCTATCTTTCCTGTATTGCTTCTAGGACTGCACAATCGATCTCTTATTTACCTTTTATCTTCTACTTGATGAAAGTTATCATTTAACTACATCTACGATAATTTTGTCATCATTAGATATGGATATAGTAACATCCGTTTCTATTCGATACAGTGACACATTTACTTAATTTATTTCCGTATTTCTCCAATTTTCAAGTCATATTTCGTTATGTTCTTGTACCTTTCAATTTCTTTAAATACTATTACTACTAGCTTCCCTTTCCAAGGTGTTTTAAGGTATTCATTTACTTGTTGATAGTATGCTTCTTCTGTAATAGAAGATTTTTCTATTATAATTTGCTCCTTGTCGTATAGCAATGTAAAGCATGTAAGTGTTTTCTATACAATAATTTAAAAAAAAATGTTTTACCTATATTAGCTTTCTTTTTATTTAGAAGCGGCTTACTAGAAACACGTCAATATCATTTCTTTTTTTCTTCTTTTTCTTATTATTTTCTTGAAGTGCATCTGTCTTTTTTCTGGTGCTCTTTCGTCATTATCTACAAGAACCTTTGCACTACAAATTATTTCCCTAAATTTTATTTTATACCAAGAGTTCTCTTTTATCCTTAATTTTTGAAGTTTTTCTTTAATCTGCTTTATGTATTCTTTTTGGACTTTTAGTTTCCAGTTTAAAATTTTCTAAAAATTAATTTCAATTTTTTTTTTCATTTTTAACCGACCTCAAAAAAGGAGGTTATCAATACGACAATTTTTTTTTAATGTATGCTACGCAATATCTCCGACGTTAGCGACCGATTTTGATAATTTTTTTAAATTGAAAAAGTATACATTCGGGATGGTCCCTTATAAATGTTAACCAAATTCGACAATAATCTCAGGAAAAATACAAATAAAAGAAAAGAAAAAAAAATTTTTTAAGGTATGTTATGTAGAATATCCGACATTAGTAAACCGATTTTGATATTTTTTTTTTTAAAACGAAAGAGTATAATTTCGAAATGGTCCCCTATAATTTTTAACCAAATCTGATCATAATCTAAGGAAAAATACCGAAAAACCGAACGGCTCTACACCTTTAGCCGCTGACCGCTCATACAGCACAAAAGGAGGTTTTATAAAATAATCTATTAAAAATAAAAACCGACTTAAGCAAATAATAGTAATAAAAAGTTAGAAATAATTATATTTTTATTTATTAACTAAAGTTAAGTATTTACACTAAATAACTATTTTCGAAGATAGTGCCAGCCAACACAAATTAAGCATAAATTTACGTAAAGTTAATGCAAGAGATTTAAGAGCAAAAGTATATAAGAGCATTTTACGATCATACCCCATCTTGAGTTTGCTTAGGCATATACTTGGTGATAATATTTGCACCTAAGCAAAAAAGTATTCTTAAATAAATTTTTTGCATGTCACATTTTATTTTTGTATTATATTTTTCTAGATCTCTAGTAGTAAAACTTCTATTACCAATTTTGCTATATTTGAAGTAGGATTTGTATTGAATAGTCGATTATTTTTTGAAGTCGGTTTTTATTTTTAAAATTATTTTGTTACTCAAAATCGTTATTCGATTAGGCCAATGAAAACGCCTGGTTTATGAAAAACCTTTTTTAAGAAATAAAGGAAAGCAACAAAAATTTACTTTTTGATGAAAATAAGAAAAATAAGTAGTGCATGAAAATAACGTAACAGTACTACTAAGAGTGAGATAAAATTGAAATTTATACTGACTGTTCTAAAACCGAAAACGGTGTTGTTTGCTCCATATTTGTAAATGAAGAAGCCCATTTTTGAAAGCTTAGATATGGCAAGCGTGTATACGGCAGAACTCACTGCCATACAGCAAGCTCTTCGCTATTGCAAACATTATTGCGAAGAGAGAGTGCTCGTATGTTCCGACTCGCTGAGTGCACTTACTGGAATTCGGAACAAGAATATTAAGGACGTCCTTATTGCAAACATCCTCTCTATTTTATACGTTTTGAATAGACGAGGTCA
>JAAAKQ030153175.1:0-12907 GCA_010016005.3 Zanna intricata | reverse complement strand
GTATAAATTTAAATTCATTATACAGTTTTTCATTCCTACCAGAGTATTTTTATTTTAATTAATTTACCAATTATCCTTGTACGGCTAGTAGTTAACTATCGCTTACATATGCCTAAAAGTAGTCAATATTTTCATTAGTAAAAATATTTCCATGAAGTAAATTCACAACTGGAAATACTTTTCTCATTACAAGGTATATTTCTTAAATATATAAGGGCAAACTGTAAAAATAAATTATTTAAAAAAATTACTTAAAAAAAAAATTTTTTTAATAAGTAAATTATATGAAACAAGCTTTTCAATTCTACTTCCATAACAAAAAAAGCTATACAACAATAAAATTTAATAATAATCTATCTAGAAAGATATATAATTCAACTAACACAAATAGTATTGTGAAAAAAAAAAACATTTGTACACAGAGAATGCAGCATCCATGAAGTAAAGTTTGATATCAACAGAAGGAAAAATAATTGAGAATAGAACATGTTTTACTTCCCCACACATTTAGCATGTGACCTGTTGTAAGTTTTTAAACTTTCAAAGTTTACATAGAGTATCAAAAGTATGTAAGTACCACTCCTTGCATTAACTAGCTCAAGATTTTCAGGGTCACCAAAGTTATCAAAAGGATAAAAAAAAAAAAAAATCTCTTTTAGCACACTGGAAGGCGGAAGTAGATTTCACTAGTGCTTAGTAAGGGATAAAAAAGATTTTCACCTTAAAGTTAAGAAAAACTTCAAACTTAATCAATACAATAATGGTTGCAAGTGAAAAAAAGTTTCACATGTTTAAGATACAAGTCCCATCTTCTTACATAGCAAAATTTTGGTCATATCAAAAATTGTTTCCGAAAAAAGTTTTACTTAATGTTTAGAGTTCTAACGATCACTTTAAACTGATTTGAAATTGTGCCTATTAAGAGAGGTATGATTTTGTTTTATTTTTTAAACCCCATTTTTTTCCACCTCCTGGACAAACGGTTGATGATATCAAAATCTTTACTTAGGCTCTTAATCCACAGAATAGTAGGAATCTTAAATGAATAGATATTTTACTTAATAATGTATGCTGTAAATACATTAATTTAATTAAAACAAAAATGTTGAAGGTAAAAAGAAAATATATATAAAAAAATTTAATTACTTGTTCGGGAACTGCAAAATGATGTACTGAACTATGCTTCAACAGATAAGCTTATTTCTTATATTGCTATCATGGTGACATGAGACCCTCATTGCACTAATACTAAACACTTTTACATTAATAATAATAAATACATACATTAATTTGGTATTGGCCAATCCGTAACTATTGTTAATACAAAATAAAATCAATATATATAATCAGACTTTTTATAAATGAACTTGTACAGTGTATGTAGTTGAATTTTAAAATTTAAAATACAAATCTTGTGTTTTTACTGCTAATACCAGAGCAAAATTGCAGTGATGGATCAGGGTGTTATTTGCAGTTTTAAAGTTAAGTACAGGCAGTTAATGCTTTTAAAAACGATTGAGAACATGGATGAAAAAAAGAATTCCAAATAACACATTTTAGATGCTATCAGATTTATGAAGCGAGCTTGGTGTAACATATCACAGCCTACAATTCTAAACAGTTTAAAAAATCCGGTCTCATTTCATACCATATTTCGATGGAAGATCACCATGATGAAGACGATATTTCACTCTCAGAATGGTTTCAAACTCTTTAATTTGACAAAAAAATAAGTCTTACAATAATACTCAACAGATGACTACATAACAGTTGATTACAATGAACGTTTTGAGTTTCTACTTTTTACGTAAAAAGTAGAAACTCAAAACGAAGATGAATCTACTACTCTCCCAGTCGTATCAATGATTGATGCCAAAGAATTGTCTTAAAATTAATGGATTTTAGTGAGATTCATACTGTAAGTGTTGAATTTGTGGAGTACTTGAAAAAACTACAAAACTGTTTTGATAATTTAGGCATAAGACTATTAAACAACACAAATAAACAATTCTTTTAAGGCTAATTGGTTTGTGTGCGCAATTACGTTTTGTCATATTCTGTTACAATGAAGAAAAAATAGATTAGAATGATTCTTTAGATTTAATAAATACATTTTGTACATAAAAACATGTAGCATAGAAATTTTTGTGTGGTGTTCATTTGTTACTTTTCTCAATGATTTGGGTATTTTACTGCACACTTATTACAATTTTTTTTCCTAATTCAGTGAACGCTAACAGTTTTGGTTAAAAGCAAATGTATTAGCGTCTAAAAATTGTTACATCTACATTTTATTTGTTATAGTCTTTAATGTAAAACATATTGATATTTTATTTTAAAACACTTTCTTCTTAGGTATACAGTGCATTTTTTGTATTGCAATAGATAATTATGGTGTAAAAATTTATGGTTATGAGATAGCAACTTAGAAGTACTGAACACTCAGCTGTAACGAGCATATTTGAACAGCCCCTTAAATCTCATTATAACTAAGTTTCACTGTATTTAAACTGAAGACAGATATAGTAAAGAGATCATAAATTAAAATTCTTAAAATATTTCCATTTTAAGAAATGAAGATTGATTTTGTGAAAAAAAAAAAATCTTTTTTGGATTATTTATACATGCATTGCTGGTAACAAATGTACTTTTATAACATTTTCTCTAAAATGTCATTTAAAAAAAAAAATCAAAATTGTTTTTTTTTGCAACATCCCTCACTCCCTAACGAATTTTGAAAAAAAATTAATATAATCAATATCCTACATACAGACATATTTCAGCTAAATTTGAAGAAAATCGGTTGGGTCAATCCTGAGATAAAAGGCCAAAAACAATGCAACATATATATGTATGTTGTTTTGCTCTAATTAGTTGAACCCTAAAGTGTAAACATTTGAAAACACTGATACCCCATTTTTGACACAAGCATACTTTCCCCCTGAATACAAAGATTCTAGCTATATTCATCAGGAAAGTAATATTTTGAAGTATGTCGCACCAAATTAAACAGTTGTAGAAGACAATTTACCAATAACTCCAATAAGTTATGAAATTTATTTTCATCCTAATCATTTTCATATAATAAATAAATTGCTGTCTGAAGGACACTTTCCTGAACCATTTACGATTGCTAACATTGTGTTGTTTAAATCTAGGAACCCTAAAAACCCAACCAATTATCAGCCTATTAATCTACTAAATAACTTTTCTAAGGCACTGGAAAAATTAATTAAAATGAGGTTAATAAAATATTTTAAAATAATATAATTCATAATAATCAATATGGCTTCTAGCAAATAAATCCACCAAAGATGTTATCACATGTAATAAATACCTTATATAACAATTTTAAAAATAAAAAAACCCTACTGTGTTTCTAGATTTGACCAAGGGTTTTGATACTATATCACACCTAAGACTTTTGCAAAAATTAGAAAACTTGGAGATTTGTGAAGAGGCCCTTAAATTATTTACCAGCTATGTGGAAACAGTTCTCAATTTTTACACTTGACAACAAAACAAATATTAAAAATTATCTGGTTATGGCTCAATGTATTATCTCTCACATTATTCCTCCTTATACACATTAATAATTAATTAAAATTAAATGTAGATATTACATAAATAGTCTCAATTGCAGATGACACAACATTAATTTTTACAGAAAATTCTTGGGAGAATGTTAAAGATTTAAGCGGGTGAGGGCTCAGCATCGCGAAATCTTGCTTGGATGAATGCATATCAACTATTTAATGATAAAAGTACATATTTCACATTTTTTACAAATAATAGACGTCAACCAGAAAAATTTAGATAATATAAATATTCATGTATCTAATTGTGATAAATTTTCTAATATAATTTATTAATGTCCAGAATTAAGAAAAGAAACTAAACTAAAGTAAAGTATTTAGACATTAATAGTGGACTCTCATTTACAAGCTGGGATGCTTGTTTCAGTTATATGAGGTGTCCAAAAAAAAAAAAAATCCAACCTAATTACAAATCTCCATGCCAAGAATTCGTAGGGAACTCTGTGAGGTACAAGCATAACCAGTAACTTCTCCCGAACTAACTAAATGTCGCAGTTATCAACTGAATGTATCAGTTCATACACAGTGCATTTTTGTTTAGAGTGCTTTGTTGATATTCATCATATTACAATCTCAATTGAATATCATGTCTGTTTTCTACGTATTCAAAAAAAGGAAATAAAATTGAAGTAAAAGGAAATATTTGGGTTCAAATCTAGACGGGACTAATGGCTGGCTATAAGTATGCTGTCTGCAAATGGCAGATAATGAAACAAGTAAATCATTTTAGTAATTATACAAACTAAAAAATACTTATTAATATACTAGAACCTTAGAGTCTTTATAAAGGTAAAAACCATCTAACTATTTACATATAAACAAACATCACTTACCTGTGATCTAATGAAGCATTCATCAAGGCATTTCGCGCAACTTCAGTAGCACGTCTCCAACCGGCAATTATAGTCTGTGGATGTATTTTTTGATCGATAAGTTTTTCAGCTTCTCGAAGAAGTTCAGCAGCTATTCAAGGGAAAAAAACATATTACAGAAAAATACTCCATTTCTTATAAACTACTAATAATAATATACACAATTTTTTGTTATTGATGAATAATTCTTTCTTTGTTTTTCACAGTGAAATTTAACCACTTATGAGGTGCTACCCAAAGGTTCAGGGAATTTGAATTTCGTGCGTGAACCATTGCTGGTACGACCTGGTGCCGCTAGATGTGGCTAACAGTACTCTTTGTGAATCAGTGTTCCAACAGCTGTGACGGTGAGAGGCTGCATTGTTGACTTTCGTACGGTTGTGTAACGTTGTGTTTTACTGCTTCAGCTAAGTTCTAAATGGCAGATTTTAAAGAGCAAAGAATCTGCATCAAATTTTGCTTCATGCTTAAAAAAAACTTTGGTGGCCTGCAATGCCCCCATTTGAGCATAATGACTTTGGTCTGCCATGCAGACCAAGAGAACTGTGAGGAAATATTAGTAAAGTTTTTCCAGGGTGCAAAGGGTTAAATTAACACTTAACACCTCTTCCAAATATATAACAATTTAAAACCTTGATAATCATCTTTTTGTACACCCAAAACCATAAACAAACATTGGTGCAGAAAATCCCATAATTAAGATAAACCTAATTAAACATTAAAAATAATTTCAGTACAAGTATATGATGTAAAAAACAACAAACCACTTTAAAATAATGTGATCAAGCAGACCAATATTAAATATTTATTTCATTAAAATGAATTTCAAGGAAAACTGAATAGTTTTCCAAACATTTAAATTGAAATAGTTGACAACATGTAGAGTGATTAAATGAACTTATCTTTTATTCACATAAGTACTCAAGAGTGTTAAATATGATTGGTACCTAAATACCAATGGTAAGGTATATAAGGCATAATATAGTAAAGTATGATTAAATATGTATTAAATATGATAGAATATCAGTGAATCATATAAAGTGAGATATGAACTGAACTTCTGCTATAATTTCAAACATAGAAGCCGCAGAAGTTGATAGAATTTTTATGCAGGTAATCAATCGCCAAGCTTTCTTTTGAATGAGTCATTTTATATATATTTTTACACTAATTTTGGCTTTAATTACATGAAAATGATACTATAAAATTCTGTCCAGCTCTTTAAACAACTAGTGTAAATTGTACTCAGCCATGAATACAAAAATATAAGAAACTATGATAGTAATTCAACTTAAAAAATTGCAATCTTATAACATCAAATAAAAATTATATACACAAGGGCATCTGTAAAATAATAATGGGATAATAGTTAGACATAACTTGGAAATAAAACATGATGGGGACATTAAGTTTAAGTCAAAATGAAAAGAAACTATCAGCTTTCAATACGGGAATAAGTTTTATTACCAGAACACGCATTACAAGATCAATAGCCACATAAAGCTTATTAGTCACCATAATTATGTGTAGAGGAAGATTAAATGTGTTTTCTGAGTTACCAAGTTTTAGTCAGTTACACTTATAAGGAATGAATGCGTATTCAATGAAGGCCAAAACATGGGAATAACATTCAATGATGGGGAAAAAAATTCATAAAAAAGGCAGCCTACTGAAGCAGTCAAGTCCAGAATCCCCATAATTTTCTGTGAGGCCAATGTGCCTCATAGAGCATATAATGTTCTTGAAGTCACCATGTCATGAAGTGGCCTCTCAGAGGTCACTTAATAAAGCCAGTGTGGAAGTGTTCTGCAGTTAGATGTTCCAAAAACAGCTGTTCAGAATGTTTAAAATAAATAACTATGCTTTACCAGATATAAAATTCAATTTTATATAAATTTAACCACAGGATACAATTAAACTATTTGAATTCTACAGACAAAGATTACATCAAGATGGGAAGTTTTTAAACACGTTTGTTTTCTATTATGAAACTACATATAATGTTTTATAAGCGAATATAATCATAATGTTAAAATATGCAAAACCGAACCTGAAATGCTGTCATGGGGCATCAACATGATATCGTACAGTTAATGTATGATGTGAAATCGAATGAGTGAGACATTGATCATTTTCTTTTTGTTAAAAAACTATAACAGGAAGCAAGCAATTTTCTGGATATGTCAAAGGGATATGCAGTGCTCTAATCTAAATTCCAGAAAATTTTATTCTCCAGTTAGATGAAGCTCCTCCACATTTTATCACATTCATGTGGAATAATCTTAAACATTTCCTCAGCCAAGCCTCCAGATCTTATCCCTTTTGTTTTTTTTTTATTTATCAAGTTACGCAAGACAGGAAGGTTATATTTTTTATTCCAATAAAAAAAAAAGTTCACAATTGAAGAGAAGGGATCACCAAAACTATTTTAATATCAACCAGTTCTCTGTCTTGTACAGCAAGAAGTTGATCTTGATATCTGCAAGGCAACTACCTGAGTGCATATCAAAATCTTATGAATGGATAAGGGATCTTAAGACAGTTTCTCTTCATTTTGAGATATACTTCATGTCTCTGTCACAATATGTACTAATACTATCACTGTTTGAAACTCCATAATTATCTGACTCGCATACTGTAGTTACAATATTCTAATAAAAAATAACATTTCTGGTAACAGAATAATATATTATATGATATCTATTTTCATAAGATTGTGTTAATATCAATGATGTCATACCACCCTAACATTCAGAACTAAATTTATAACAGAATAAATTAAACTCAGTTTATCTACATGAATAATTTTTAACAAATAAAAGCTAATTTTGACATATTATATACTAAGAAATGTTAGTATTACTGATTGAAGAATCTGTAATTAAACTCAGTTTATCTACATGAATAATTTTTAACAAATAAAAGCTAATTTTGACATATTATAAATTAAACTCAGACATATTATAAATTAAACTCAGTTTATCTACATGAATAATTTTTAACAAATAAAAGCTAATTTTGACATATTATATACTAAGAAATGTTAGTATTACTGATTGAAGAATCTATATATATATATATATATATATATATACACATAAAAATTATTAACTGTATAATTTGTTTTATCATTTATTTAGCCTATCATTCAATAGTATTTAATGAAAAATGTTACTTTGAACACCACTGTTGAGAAATGTAAAAAGCATTTGAGTAATGTTTAATACAAGTGTTTGATACTTTCAAATACCATTATATAACACACTAAATATTTTAAGTAAAATTTTCATCAATCCACAGAGATTTGATAGAGCTAAAGACCTGCAAATGTTAAAATATTATAACGTGGTGTAAATGAATAGACGAAAATTCAGAAAAAAATAATTCACAGTTACAACAGAATAATCTAAATTTCATAGCGATTTATATGTCACTTGTAAATTACCTGCAAGCAGTAAAAAATTCTGACTAAAATAAGTTATTGTAAATGAAATAAGGAATTCAGATTAAAAAAAATCAAGGTGGACAACATATGCTACACAATTACCAAAACATGATTTATGAAAGATCATGTAGATGGTCTAATTCCATTAGGTTTTTCTACTAACTGCTTTTGATAAAGCAATAAATTCTCAAGATGTAATTTTTTTATAATAGATCATTATCCAGTAATACTTTTTAATAAATGGGTTCTTATTGGTTATCTGCCTGCTACATACTTATCGATTAGGTTAGGTTATGTAATGTGCTGGAAACTGGTTCCAAAATTGCAGATTACCTTTCTTAAGTGTGGGTTGTGAGCACAATAAATACTGTCGATTACATGTGTGTAAAGAGGAACTGGATATGTCACATGAAATGACCATTGACTGGAATAACTATAAATGCAAAATATGCATGGACGTTCTATTACAAAAGGATGATTGAAAAGTTGGTGATGTTGGGAAAATTATTGAATTGGAAGAAAGCTTGTTTATAAGGCACAAAAAACAATGACAAGCATATTTTGCCACAACAGTGAATTTTTGGCAGTACATGTTGAGAAACTGAGGAATGCTTCCTGTGTTCCACAACATTCATCGTTAATTTTGACGAAAAAAACTTAAAAAAACACGTGATGGAAAGATCAACATTGTACATGGATTTGTGAAGGGTGTATATAACAAACGGAATTTATAAAGCAGGATTCAAGTGAATCACCACTTTCTCTATAAAACTTTGTAAAATGTGGACAAGAAGCACAGAGGCATAGACCACCATTATCTGAAGTCATATTTAGGGAAGTTCATGTGGTGATGAGAAGTTTGTGAAAAAGACACATTTGACATTATTAGGGCAATTAACAACACTTGGCCGCCTGTAAAAAAACATGTAAGGTAAGTTGCAATGGAGTATAGTAATACACAAGAGAGAGATTTGATTAAAACATTGATTTAAACAACAACTGTATGTGGCAGGCAGATACCCGATAAGGACCAATAAAGTTATTTTTAACAATGTCAGAACAAAAAAAAAATTTTTTTAAAAATTAACAAAAAAAAAAATCACTGCTAGTTAATTTTTAAGATTAATCATCACCGAGCTCAACAAAGTTTTATTGAAAATAAATTAACATACCTAAAAAAAGAATATCATGAAATATTACATAAATTAAGTATATAAATTAATAGAAATTAACAAACCCAACACAGTAACAGATGTTGTTCCATCACCAACTTCATCATCCTGAACTCTAGAAATATCAACTAAAACCTTAGCTGCAGGATTATCCACTCCAATATTTTTTAAAATGGTAGCTCCATCATTTGTAACTTCAACCTGACCTTCATTGCGTCCTGATGAGACTAGTATTTTGTCCATTCCTTTAGGCCCTAGGGTACTTTTAACTAAATCACCAACAGCAATTGCTCCAATAAATGAAGACATTCGAGCTGTTTCAGCTTTCTCTTCAGCTGCTTCATTTTTTAATATTCTTACAGGATTTAATGACACCTAAAAAATAAAATCAAATACCTGACAATAATAATCAAGACAAAAACAAATAAATGGATAAATTGAAAACTAAATGAAATTAATAATTCTAAATACTCAAAATACAGAATTTGTCATTACAACCATCAAACACAAAATAATAGATATCAGCTACCATACCTGGGAATGACATAAAACATCATTCAAGACTACAATCCATCATTTTTTTTATAACTGTACAAGTTATATTGCTAAGGAGGATATATTATATATATATATAATGAAAAGAGCTTCATTATGTTTAACTTATATTTACATAATTTCTTGAAACTGATTGTAAATGAGTTTGTCATAACTATGACAAAGGATTAACAAATTAATATTCTCTTTACTTTAACAAAATCAAGTGCTCTTAAAACTACCCAGAATCTTAAAAAGCGTCCAGCATGTCCATTAATTTCAAAATAAAAACCGAATGAAGAAATGAACCTTTTACTACAGAACCATGAAAAATATTTTAAATTAAAAACAAAACACACTACTCACTCAATAATGAACTTTTTTTGATTGTGTTAACTGTGTTGATTATACATTCTCAAAAGAAAAATAACAGTGCAAACTAATGTTTTAAAACAAAACTTGTATACGATTACCAATTTCTAGGTTCAGTTTACAATTAAAAGAAGCATGTGCACCATCCGGTTTTTATGTTCATCATAAGTGCATTAAATAATTATAATGATTAAAAGATGTATATAATTTTGTTTAAAATAGATGAATATAAAATTATTAGACTGGAGCTTACCATTCTGAAATTATTTATACAATAAATAAAATAAATAACAATTTCAATACACCTCACAGCTCGAGAAGCTCAACTCAGGTGAAATGAAAGCACGTTGTCCAACCACATGAAGCAATGACAAATATTACCAGCTGCTGTGGAAAAAATATACAGTTATAAATCATTACTTCTTAAAAATATTTATTAAGAAAAATAACTAAGGTAGTTAAGATATTTTATTTTTATAAATCATTGTAAATATATATATATTTTGGGAAGTAACTACAGCAGCAATTTATTATAATACTAAAAATCACACTGTTAATCCATAATTACTTCTGAAGATATGTTGTCAAATATCTATGATCATATGAATTTTGTTAGTTTCAATGAAAGTATTTTTAAATAAATTTTCAATTTTCTAAAAATAAAATGCTCAATAAATAAAACTGTAAAATTTTTCACAGCCTACCTTAAATTTATGTCATACGTTTTTTTTATTTTTTTTTATAGATAATCGACATTGTGTAATATCGATTAAAAAAGAGAATCCTTTCGGGTAACCGTTGTACTAGTAATCCAACGTACTTATTCTATACGTTTAAGCCTAGTTTTCTCTAGGTACGCAGGTTATGATTTCAGAGATATTGCAATAAATTTTCATAAAGCGATTTATTTCCCACACATCTACATTCAGCTATTGTAAATATGCAAGGAATACTCAAAAACACGTTTAGTTGAGACTGCATTGAAGCGTACACCGTGACTTTCTTATGGGAGTTTATAACTACTATTCACAATTAAAACATTTTTCAGTTATCGGCAGTTCATCACATTAATGTTGTAATGTTTATCACTTATGGACCCACTGTTATACTCGGGGAGAAAAATGATGTAGCATTTGTCAGTGGTGTGATATTTTGCAGTCATACTTAAGTAAAAAATTATAACAGTAATTGAGTATTGTAAAAGTCAGAGAGCAGTGACTACCACAATGCAATATTTACTTCATCTTTAAATAGTCTGAAAAAATGCTGACCAAAATTCACCCAACTTCACAGTATTGGGTAGCGTATTTTCTCTGAAAGATGTGTTACACGAGCTTATATCCTTATGCAGATAACTTCAAAAACAAGATTTAACAATTATTGCTCCTCAGTATGTAAAAATTACAATTAACAAACAATATATTTGGGGTACGAATTTTTTTGGAGTGACAATGTAAGAGAAATATTATCAGAACAATAAAATAATATTAATATTTCAGCTATAATTCAATTTATTGAATGTGTATGTTCACTTAGAAAGCAAATTTCCAGATGAAGAATTAAAATATAGGCAAAAATTTGATAATGTAATTATTATAAATTCAGGAAACAATTTTGATTTCATAAAGAAAAATATAATACAGCTTTTGAAAAAAATATTCCAAATTTATGGCAAATAAAGATGTTTATATAGTTAACAATGGAATATTCAGAAATGAATTTTACAATTCTAGAGAAAACTAAACTAGGTTCAAGACTTTTAGTGACACATTAACCTTTGTTCAAACTAACCCTGAATTACCTAAATTCCTTAATATATAACATGAGAACTTTCAAGCATCTATCGCAGACTGTTAATGTGGATTTTCTGTTACGAATTCCATAAAAACAAAATACTAAAACACACTCGAAAATGATCACTTGGATGACCAATGAGAATTAATTTGTTTAGCCAGTGGACAAAACGTAAATGCAAATGAAGTTAAGAAAAAATGGATTTTTATGAAAGACAGAAGACAAAAAGTATAAAAAATAATAATCTAAAATAAAACAAGTTACCAAATTGTTTTCATTTAAATATGTACACATTTTTTTTGTCTTCAGTCATTTGACTGGTTTGATGCAGCTCTCCAAGATTCCCTAATGTTACATGCCTGCACAATTTTTCCAATCTACATGTCTCTCCAATTTCCGACTATTCCAGGATACCTAATTATGTGGCCTAAAAGTTTTACCCTTCTTTTAACTACATTTTTCCAAATGCTTTTTTTCATTGATTTACCATAACACGTCTTCATTTATCACTTTACCCACTCATCTGATTTTTAACATTAGCACTATATATTTACATATTTATTGAAAAAAAGAAAAAAAATATATTTATAGCTATATGATTTACATTTAGCACTATACATATTTTTAACAGATAGCACTACATTTCAAAAGCTTCACTTTCATATATAGCTATGCTCCACACATATACTTTCAAAAAAATATTTTCCAGATGTTATTAATGTTTAAATTAGTTTTTGATGTCGGGAAATTATATTTCTGACCAAAAGCTCGTTTTGTATATGCTATTTGACATTTTATATATTTCCTCTTTTATCCATATTTAATAATTCAATTTCCCAAATAACAAAATTCTTCTACTTCCATAATCTTTTCTTTTCCTATTTTTATATTCAGTGGTCCATCTATACATTATTTCCACAACATTTCATTACTTTTGTTTTTTTTTTGTTTATTTTCATGTGATAGTTCATGCATAGGATTTTATTCATTCTTTCTTCTACATCTTTTTTACTCTTTACTAGAATTACTATCTCATCAGTAAATTGTAGCATCTTTATCTTTTCACCTTGCACCGTTACTCCGGTGCTAAATTGTTCTTTAACTTCATTAATTGCTAGTTCT
>JAAAKQ030153164.1:0-12907 GCA_010016005.3 Zanna intricata | reverse complement strand
TAAAGTTTTATTAAAATTTAATTGATTAGTTTTGTTCTTGATTATTAGACTTCGATATTTAAATTATCTACGTAGTTCTTTTTGTTATTTAGGGCTTTTGTTTTTTTTTTAATTTAATTAATTAGAAGAACAGTTCTTTATTTACAACCTTGTAAATAAATATTTAAAAATATGATCATTTTCGTGATGGAAGCCCTCCAATACCACCCCGCTTAATACCAACCCTTTACAATTATTATGTTTCTACCATTTCTGCTTTACTTTTCTTATACTTATATTACATCACTTTCGTTAGTGTGTATATAACTTTTTCCATCGGTTTTTGTTTTCTTTTTGTAGTTTTCTCCTTTGGTTTTTAGTTTCTTTTTTATATGTATTTTAAATGTTTATTTAAGGCTGAATTATTGTTTTCCTTAGTTTTAAAACCTTGTTTTGAACGGTTAACAAGTGTTTTTTTTTTCTCAAGTGCTGTTAATTAACTGATTAAATCTTTTTCGATTAATTTTGTTTCTTGTTTCCTGTAAACTAAATTTAGGTATTTAAATACCTACGTAGGTCTCTTCCTTTTATGTGGCTTTTATATTCTTTAATTACAAAAGCTCTTTACTTCTTTTTATGTTATCTGTAACTTGTAGGCTTTGTTAGGCTGAACTTGTATAACTTTTAATTCTTAAGCGAAGTTTAACTGACGTACTCCTATCAAATATTCAAATAGAAGTGAATTTCAAAATAATATGATGATACTATGTTACATTAAACGTTGTTAAAAAAAATTTCTAATTTTGTTGCTTTGTTAAACTTTTTATTTAGTGCTTATGTAATAAAAACTAATTAAAATACTACGGTAGTTCCGGAGGCTAATCAGATAAAGAAAGAGAGACAGATCGTACATAATCCATTGTTTTAAAATAGAAAGAGACATATTTAAATGTAGCGTTACACTATACTTCCCAGTCTCTTTTGTACAACTATAATGCATTTAAATATAACAAGGCGCTGCAGATATCAATTAGAGTAGCCTTCTCCGATAGCAGTGATGTTAACTATTCAGCCAACTCTTGTATTGAATATAGTAGAAAGTCCATTGTCAACCAATACTAGTCAACTTTTTTCAATGTACTTTATTGATATCTTCGACTCAACGAAGAAGGAAAAACAATAGGAAAGGAAAATTTTGTCCTCACTTTCTTAGTAAACCTGGCATTGGATGCTTGTTAATCTTGATGACGGCTCTGCCATTTTTTGAGGTAACATGTGACTTATGTCAGCTCATCTACAACTGTTATACTCTTATAGAACCTAATCATTCATAAGAATGCAAAATCAGATTTGTTGTAAAATATATCAAATATTCACATTCAATGTTCATTAAATTAAGGATTTTATTATTTTAATATTCATTAAATTAAGAAAAAACTGAAAACGTACGAGTATATGTTATGAAAATTCATTTGTGTTGAATTTAAAAATTGTTTTAAAAAATGAGGTTTTGGTCATTCAATGAAGTTTTAATCGAATATATATATATATATACTCGTACTCAGCATCAGGAATGCTGAATATAATATTCGATGTGATGTAACATTTTTTACATGAAATTACAGGCAGTACATGCAAACAACATAGCAACCTGGCTGAAATGTGTTATTAAGCTTGTAAATAATGTGTCTTGATTGTATGAAACAATTCTGAGATGAGTATCTTATACAAAGTGGACTAAAATTCCGTTTATTTATTTGTGTAAACCAGGTTATACAATAACAGCACAGTGACATGATGTCGACAGTACTCTGCAAAGATGCAAAGGCATCTACACGCAGTTTCGAGAGTATAGTTTTGAACAGACTCAGGCCGACCACTCCTGAAACATGTGGTTAATTGAAACCCAAACACCAAAGAAAACCGGTAATAACAGTCTAACATTCAACGTTTGACTGATATCAAGAAAAATCGCTGAACAGTATTTTTTGATGTCTAGAGCATAATTTATAATGTTAAAAATTCTGTTTGGTTGCTCCACAGTAGCATGTTTCTCTCTAAACCCTAATTGATGATTTGGAATTTGGTCATTTATGAATTGCTTCATTCTTTTTAGAAATTAGCTTTTGAAACACTTTAGAGAGCACTGGAAGTAAGCTGATAAGCCTATAAGATTTAACATCTGTTGGTTCTTTACCCGTTTTTGGTGTAACAATTATTTGTGAAGTTTCCCACGGACCAGGAAAATGACCAATTCTAATAACAGCATTACAAATTAATGTAATTAAACGTATCACTTGTCGAGGTAATGCTTGAACAATCTGACCAGTGATTAAATCATATCCCAGCGCTTTACTTGGATATACTTCGTTATTAATCACCGAAGAAACCTCGTGGATTGTAAAGCGTTTTATTGATAAGGACATTTGAAAAGGAGAAATCAAATATTTGGAAATTTTCCTAATTTCATTTGGATCCATTTCGATATTATTGGGTGGAACACGTCATAAAAGTGCTCAGCAAATAAGTTTGCCTTCTCTTGAAAACTTCTCACCCATGTTCTGTTATTTTTACGGAGAGGAAAAATAGAGTGCTGGGGTCTCTTGAACGACTTTGTAGCTTTCCATAAAATATATTCAGTAGACTGTCTATCAGAGATATTTTCAATATACTATTGAAACGAAATGTTTTTAAAAGTTTGAATTAATCTTTTTAATTCTTAAGAAGTTCTGTTGAATCTTTTCTCCTTACGCGACGTAATCTCTGGCGTATTTGAGTTATGCGAGATACCTACGTACATACAGAAACCAAGCTGAAACCAGTCAAAATATGGATTCAAAGACGGTCAAAATGGATATTTCCGTTGAAATCTGTAAACCGAAATTATTCGCGATCACAATACTTCTTTTACTTCGGACAGAAAGCAAAAATAAAAAATAAAATTTTTCAAGAGGAAAGTAAAGGGGCAGTAGCTTTTTACATCCTTGTACGAAGTAAAGGAAGTATTGTGTTCAGATTTCAACGAAAGTATCCATTTTGACCATCCCTGAATCCCTTTTAACTAGTTTCGGCGTGACGTCTGTACGTACTTACTTATGTATATACATATCTCGCATAACTCAAAAACAACTGGCCGTAGAATATTGAAATTTTGCATTTAGAACTGCTGTAACATCTAGTTATGCACCTTCCCTTTTGATTGCAATCGACTGGAACAAAAGTGTCCAAAAAAGCATAACTTCAAAAAAAATAGGATTTTGGACTTTTTCTTAAGTGTAGTATAATAAGCCCTCATTGAGAGCTTTTTAACGATATGTCGTAAGTGGTACTTATTTTCATTCATGCCAGAGTTACAGCGAAATAAATGTTTCATTTTATGAAATATTTCTATCTTACAAGGTGAGGGCACATCGGTTCAAATCCGGCCTCACCTCCTTTTTAATCATTAAAATTTAAAAAAAAATTAATTATATTCATTTATCAATAATTATCAACCTCTGATTGAACATTTTTTTTTCAATAATAACAATAAAAAAAAAAGAAAAAATAACAGAATTTATTAATGAAATAAAATTTTACTTACTTTCCATTCTAAAAAAAAATGTGTATATGCAATTTAATAGGGTAAAAGGGCGTCATCTGGTATCCACATCAAATTTTTGACTTGTAAAGAAAGATCCTATTCTTTCATCTGGGTTAAATTTTTTTTTTTAAACTTAGAGTTTCTACTAACATGAACATAAACAGACAGAACACAAATAGAAATAATGTTGCTGATCCTTTTTCATTCGATAGAGCTTAAAATTAAAACCTTTTTAGCAATGTTAAAGTTGAAAATTATTATGTAACAAAGTTAATTATTTTTTTTACTTAATTTTTTATCAAAGTATAATTTTTCATTGATTTAGTTGTAAAATCTTGCATAAATTCACTTTAATAAAAGGTGAGTTAAAACATTTAAAATTACAGGTTTGGTTTTTTAAAGGAAATCCTTTTTATTTACCGCGACCTATTTCACGCGCGCGCGCGCACACACACACACACACACACACACACACACAATATATATATTATTCATCTAACATGATATCTATTTTCTTTTAAGATGTGATTTGCTAATATGTATAAAGGACAAATTTTAATTAGAAAAAAGGAATAAACGAGAATGTCAAGCCTAATATTGAGAATCTAAACCGGGTTACAAATACCTTGGTGTAGGCAATACACCAACGAGCATCTATAAGCAAACTACAAAGACATTTTTTTATCATCACTTTTTTGATTACAAAAATACGTCACCATTATTAATTAAATTGTTCTGAACATAATGATGAATGACTGATAAATTATTTAGATGTAATATAAATATAAGTAACGGAAAATTCTATTGCATTAAGGAAATTAGATAACAGAACGTTAAAGATCGATTCACAAAATAACGTACACGGTAAATAATATTAACATCTGCTATCTATTTAATATCCTATCGTATGGTTCCATGAAGATCTGTCAACACTCATATGTCACAAACACAAACGAGTTATTAACTACTATTGTAATGAAAATCGTACTGTTTTATCTTTTGCATTAATCGACTACGTTCAACGTCTGAGTTTATTTTTATAAAATTACTTTTTATTTACGAATGAAAGAACGAAAAAATTGATTATTTTATGTATTCTGAAGTGATAACCACTACAAATAATGAAAAAGTACAGCAATAATAAACATCTGATACATACAACAGATTTTTCTTCGGAAATGAAATCGTAAAAAATACATATACTTTCTCCATACAGAATCCAGATAAAATCCATACAGAATCCAGAATCCAGATACAGATGTCAAAAACTTAATCAAACGAGCGTATTATACAGTAAGAGTTTAGACGAAAAGCTAAGATTACACGATCATAATTAATATCAAAAAATAAAAAAAAGAGATACCGAAAGTAAAAGCACTTATAAAGATTACTGAAAAGAAAATGACCCGAAACCATAAAGACCAAATTTTCAAGAAAACGTAACTAATAATTTATCTTCTATAACGCAAAAAGGAAACGAAATCATAATTTGAAGTTTACCAAATTAAAATACTTCATGTATCATTAATAGAGAGGCTGGTCATTTTGGTCAAATAAAATCCAAATCCAGTTAGCATGAAATGTTTTCAGCTAAGTTTTCACTTCAAACAGGTAAAAAGGTTATCGATCGATCCATTTCAAAAAAATCCGCGCGTAATTCGGTCACTGTGCTGGAAACCTATTTTTAGCTGCATAAAAAATCAAACTCAAGGATGTTAGTATAAACCAACCAAGTACAAATTTTAAACTCTCATCCACTATGGAGTTTCTTTTTCATATCAAAAAAGTTCCAAAAAAAAAATTAATGAATAAATGACTGATACATTGAGTAACAAGTGTGTTTTTTACAAAGATGAGAAAATACGATTTGTGAAAAGGTGTGAGATCATAGATCCTTTAAAATCTGAGGATCCTTTAACAGTTTAAATTTCTAAAATTTTTTATCATGTAAATGAACTGATATTCATATAGCTAAAAATCAGCTCTAAATTTAAACAAGATGTGTTGAATTTATATATTTCATGGGTAGTTAGGTATGAAGAAGTTGTCGACCAACAGGATGTCCAAATACTTGAATATCAACGAGAAATTAATTCGTCTAAGTTATTACATTAGACTTAGAAGATAATCCTATAGCTTAAATGACCGTTAATGATGTACTCATGAGGGAACAGGATTAACCGCACATACATTTCGGAAGTACTCCTGGATATAACAGGTATCAGTAATGCCTGATGTCTTGCAAGAGTACTAAAATTTTATACCTTAGTTGGATACTCTACAGAAAAGATTAACTTAATGAAGATGTATTTAGAGAATAAGAAATAATTTTAGAGAACAGTGGCTTCACTAGGGGAAAGTTTTTCATTAAGCGGCGTCTATGTGAAAAGTATTTGCCACCTTTGTTTTCGATCGTTTATTTCTTACATTTTTCCAATTACGTTTGCATATAGTGTGGACAGTCTGTATTCATTGTCACGATGCTCTGATTAGAGGTGATGAGTCTGAAGGGATGGAAGCTGAGTTTTGTGCAGACGTGCCTAGAAGATTAATGAGGAATGGAGTTTATAATTTAAACTGAAGTATAATAGCGCGAAAATGGAATAATTTGTTACCGGTTTTTTAACCGACAACCAATGAGTTGTCATTTATTTAATAATTTACCTAAAATGCGAGGGGCTTGAGAACTAAAGAATCTCGATTTATAAAATATCTAGCTTTTCATATACTCTACGAAATTATACTAAAAATGTAGTTCTTTTTTCAACAGAACAATATGAAGAGACAATTAGAACAATAATAGACAACCTATCCGTTACTGATCAACAAGTGTTAACTAAAATGATTTCTGTTTTCATAGTAACTTCACTCTTCTGTATTGCTAAACATACTAGTTCAGTTACTCACACATTACAAAATTGTGTAGGATTTGCAAGTCTTCTTTAAGAAAATCTAAATCCACTCTCCGGTGGGTTTAACTATTTTTTCTTTTTCTGTTTAGCGTCAGGAACCACCGTAAGGTATTACTTTTAGAGGATGACTGAAGATGATATGTATGAATGTAAATGAAGTGTAGTCTTGTACAATCTCAGGTCAACCATTCCCGAGAAGTGCGATTAATTGAAACCCAACCATTAAAAGGTGGCTCTTACAAGAGGAACGCAAACTCCAATTTATATTGGTGTCAGCCAACGAAAACTTTTGGTCGCTTTGTGCTCCTTCCATCTCAACGAAGGAGAATTTCTTTCACGACATTTGGATATGCTTTAAATCATTTACTAGGCGGACGTGCTTGTTTTATTTTTACTTAGCTTTTCGTAAGTTTTCGATACGACTATTACCTACTATAACCTCTTTAGAGTAGATCTGGATGAAGAGTTTCAGTTATTCAATTTTATATTTCAACGTGCCACACAATTCTTTAAGTGGGAGAGGTTTTCCTTCAAAAATCCTCAGCCAGCTCTCAGTCAAATCGTTCATTTCTAAAGAAATGATCTATTTATTACAGTATATATTTCAGTAAATTAACGTAAAATTGTTAATAAATAATTTGCGGTTCCTAGTTTGAATAATGATTCTCCAACCTCTAGAGGAACTGGAGTTGAACGGATGCCAGAAACCTGTAAATATACCTTGAAACATTGAAATATTCCTTTTAGAGTGTATGTTTTTTTAGTTTTGAAGCGCTTCTTTAGGTATATCATCTCTTAATCATTAAGCAGTCTTTTCTCTTATTACCTATTCCTCCTAAGCTAGAAGTGTTTTATGAATTTATGCAAGCAGTTAAATGGATTCTGTCGAAGATGTGTCGATTGAGACTTTTCTATAGTTGGTATGGCCGTTTGCACATGTCTCGGAATTCTGCTTCTAATAGCTTTACAAAAAGCGAAATATGTGTCTGAAGTACTAATCTGATAAAAAAAAAAAAAAAAAAATGTATTCTCCTTTCATATAAAGAAATAGATATTTGAAAATATATAATACTTGGTTTAAAATCTCAATTATTATTTCGGCCAACTATTAGTTTACTTTTAAATTATTTTTTCCAAGATTAGATGGCCAGTAGGAAATGATATTTACAAGCAATTATTTTTAATTCACTAGTATTTCTTATAAACAATTTTTTTGTCATTATTTGTATACAGTTATTACGTAGCTTACGAACCGATAATGAAATAATCCTTTGCTGAAATAAAAAACTTAAACCTTTCGAACAGTACAAAGATCTACAAAAATCTTTTTCAAAATTCCTACATATAAAATAAAAACAATTAAAACCAATAAACAGATAAAAAATAAATAAAATAAACTGAAGTAAAGATTTCAAATATGACAACAATAACAAAACATGAAAATATTCTTTATTATTAATCAATCATTCATCTGAAATGACGTGCATTAATCCCCTAACTCAATGTCATACAAAAAAAAAAAAAAAAAAAAAAAGAAGAAATGGGGTGAGAGGGAAAGAAAACAAGATATTCCATAAAACATACAGTAACCGCCATGTAACGGCGAGCTTGGATCATCAGCCGTCACGTCACTGCTATACTACTGTTTTCTGAAATATTGTCACACTCCGATTGGTCACCTCGTAGTAGCATAAACATTCTTCTTTTCTGTTTAGCCTCCGAAACTATCGTAAGGTATGACTTCAGAGGATGAATGAAGATGATATGTATGAATGTGAATGAAGTGTAGTCTTGTACAGTCTCAGATTGACCGCTCCCGAGAAGTGTAGTTAATTGAAAACCAACTACCAAAGAACCCCGGTATCCACGATCTAGTAAGGAGCATAAACATGCTGCAACTACTGTTTATGAGAAAATTTATTAGGTCTGTTTACAGTATTAGGAAAGAAACATCATGTTTCAAAACAATTATTTTTATTTTTGTGTCCAAGCTCACCGTTACTTGGCAGCGACTGTACTAACATAATTCACCTCATATAGTTTGTTAAATGTTATTATTCATAATATAACAAAAACGCATAATTAGAAACTCCCTGTTTATAATCTTTAATTTTATAAAATTAAAGATATCAGTAACGCATATATGAACTTTTTTCGTTATCAGTATTTCTAGTAAACGATTTTTAAGTATTTAACGGATAACAGGGACTGTTTAGGCTATTGATTGTTATGGGTTCTACTGATGTTTTTCTATACAACTTAAGTCTTAAACTGTGTTGTATAGCTCGCTATTTTGCATATTCGTTTCAGCAAATAACGTTGATTAATCTCTAACTTGGCATCAAATTCAAAATAATCTACATTATTTATGGATCTAGAGTTGCAAGAAACTTAGGATTATTACTCATGTATTTGCTATATTCGAAACCCATAGTTGAATGATTAACATTCAGCCTTAATCCGGAGATCTCGGGTTCAAATCACGGACAGGAATGACATTTTTATACGCTACAAAATCCCGTTTCCATATTCCACGTCCAAGCATCAAGCTTATGTGGCGATATGATCAAGCAAATAAAAAACTTCATAGAAGATTTATTAAGTTCATTTTCCGAAGTGGGGGATATGCAAAATACCTTAGAACAATGGAAAAAATTAAGAAAAATAAAAATTTTCATTATCGAACCAATACAAAAAATCTGATGTGAATATTACATGAGTTCCATGTATGCCTATTAAATTACATAAAATTTTATTTCAAAAATAAGTTCTGATATTTTTTCATAATTTTTTTCTTTATTGTTGTTATTGAATTATTATTTATCGTAAAAACGTTTTAAATAATCAGAGGTTAATAATTATTAACAAATCAATATATTAAAAAAAAAAAAGATAAAACAAAAAAAGGAGATGAAGTCTGATTTGAACCGAAGATGTTCCTTCCTCATGTAAGATTCCAATATTTCATTAATTAAAATGTTTTCCTATATCTCTGGAACCAATGAAAATAAGTAGTACAACTTATGATATCGTTGACAAGCTCTCAATGAGGGCTTATTACTGCAGTTAAGAAAAAGTCGAAAATACAATTTTTTCAGAATTTCGGCTTTTTGGACGCTTTTGGTGCAGTCGATTTCAATAAAAAGGGAAGGAGTATGGCTAGATACAACTTTCTTTACAGTTACAACAGTTCTAAATCTAAAATTTCAACATCCTACGGCTAATCGTTTTTGAGTTATGCGAGATACGTACATACATATATACGTACGTCCGGACGTCACGCCCAAACTAGTCAAAATGGATTCAGAGATGGTTAAAATAGACATTTCAGTTGATATCTGAAAACCGAAATTTTTCGCGATCTCAACACTTCTTTTATTTCGTACAAGGAAATAACAATTTTATGCCATGTATAGAAAAAGAGAAAAATAATATCTTGCATAAAATATTATAATGTTAAACGTAACAAAATATTAAATTAATATTTAATATTAAATTTTTAATTAATATTATATTAATATTTAATATTAAATTAATTAAATTTTTAATTAGTTTCAATAATATTGATAATTATTTTTTATATTAATACTTACCGCTATATTAGGTGCTAAATTTTTTTATAGATATTTCAGCAAAAAGTTCCTGAAACAATAAAAAAAAAAAAGTTACAAAATAACAGTTACTAACTCCAGTAATTACAGCTGAAACTTGATGAAAAAGGGAAAAAGGTTATAAAATATAACTTGGAAAATTTAAATAACGCTAAACTTGAAAAATGTAATGCCTCAGATGGAAACTTCTCTTGTAGTGCATGATTTGTAGTGTAGATTTGTAGTCTCTGTTTAGTAAACAGAGACTACAAATCTGATGATATGAGGATGATATGTATAAATGTGAATGAATTAACCACACTCCTGAGAAGTGTGGTTAATTGAAACCCAACCATCAAAGAACACCGATCTAGTATTCAAATCCGTATAAAAATAAGTATCTTTACTAGGATTTCAATCTTATAACTTTCGACCTCCAAATCAGCTGATTTGCGTTGTCAAAATATTACGCAAACAGACAACAATACAAAAAACTATTAATGAGACAAGAAATACTGAACTGGAATGAGTGCGTTAGCTTCTGTTCTGATGGTGTACGAGTAGTGACATTAAAATATTGAGGTGATGCTACCAAAGTAAAAAGTAAGAAAACTGTATCCTCATTTGTTGCAGAATCCACATCCCAATCCCCATAGGGGAAAACACCCACCAAGTGACGATTCCGGTCGCCACACCACCCTTCCCGTTCCTAGCCCTGAGGGGCTTTACCGGGAGTCGTCCTATTGATCTTCGTAGTGATTACAGATCTCAGTCATGAGCCAGGCCTCAGTCGGGATACCCCCCGATGCAAATGCCGCGGTCGACATTTAGCATCAGAGTAAGATACCTCACCAGCAAACGCCTTCGCCGTAGGCTTAGGTCAACCTACACGTAACCCTAAAACTATACAACCGCAGCGTGGAAGCGTGAAACCTCGCGCCTACTCTAAATCAATCTAACTACCCACGTGACTTTGAATGCCATATACGCAAAGATCAAATCGATTGGAGATCAAATTCTCACTCAAGACGCTGTTTGCAGCATCGAAATCTTGCCCTACAACAACATTAAACATGCAACATGCATTCAAAAAGGATCAGAACGGAGGCTAATACCTCCCAAAGAACCACGTTCACTTGACATTCTCTTCTCGCCACATCATAGCCCACATCAGACACAACAACACCAAGGTCGCCCGCACAAACGAACCGACCCCGGCGATGCCAAACCCTACCAACGCTCCAGCAAAGCAGCGCAAACCTAAAAGGCAGTCACTGCCCAAAGAAAAGTTTTGCAGTAAAACGGACACGTGAACAGTACTTCCTTCTGAAGGTCGTCAAGGTGGTCAATTTTATTAAATTTCGGTAGCAGCATACTTTTGACCAAATTTTAGTTTTTAATATAAATAAATATGTAAGGCAACAATTCTTTATAAAGTGAATAAATGTTTTTGTAAAAAATGATTAAAAGATTTTTAATAAAAAAAAAATTGTAACAATGATTTAAAAAATAAATATATACTTTCAAAAAAGATTGTATTTTTTTTATTATTTTACCATTCTGAAATATGACTCTATTACAATGACATATTTAATAGTTCAGTGGTACGCTACTTGATACTTCTCATGAGAGGTACGTTAAAAAAAGAAAAATCGTTAGAGAATCGCTTATATAGTACACTCAAACATTTCTAAACAAATACTGCAAAACTTCACAAATTTCTGAAAGTTTTTAATATAGATACAAAACTCTATTAAGGAAAATTAATCGCGTAAAAATCTCACTAAGTATCTTACAAAAATTTGAATTAAAATTTTGGATCTTGAGTATAAGATAAATATCCTAAATTTTTAAAAAATTTCTTTTAATTCGTCCGCGTTACTATAAATAAAACCTTTGATATATAAAACAATGCTATGCCTTAATTTCCGTAATGTCACGATAACAAGAACTGTTTCCTTGGCTTCAATTTTAATTTTTTTTAAGTTTATTTTTTGCTTTTAATTCTAAACATTGTTGACTCTGTAAATTTTAAATTTATAAATATTTAAATAAAAAATTCCCATCAAAAGTCATCTGGAGTCTGAGATAATCTAGTTCATATCGCACAAATGTATTAAAGGATATAGGCAAAATATAATTTTGATTTGCAATTTATAATAACAGTATTTTCCTTTATGAACATTGTTTATTACTTATTGCATAGCAGATAAAATAGAATTTTTAAAATTAAATTGGTTTTACATTTTATTATAGCAAAACAATTAATTATAATTTAAACAGGAAAAACTGGAAAAATAATCTAATTGCGCCTTTTTTTTTATCAAAAGATGAACAGTGTAGTAGTAGAAACTTCATACCGTGAAGTAAATAACTTCATACCGGCAGCTTCATAAATGATATAAAAAGGTTTTTCTTACTTTCGATAACTCTAAACTGTTTTACTACAAGAGGTAGGAGGAAAAAAAATCAATATTAAATAAAATAATTACAAAAAAGCTGCAAATCGTTTCGGTAATGAAATTAAAATGTTAAGAAGTATACACAATGAAATTTCAACTGTACATAGTGTTGCTGCTATATTAACGTTAAGGGATGAAAAAAAAAAACACAAAGATTACAAAATTTTTAGACGTACAACAGCAATATTATTGAAAAATCTTACTGAATTTTCCTAATCTTAGTGATTTCTTACAATGGTATGAAACAAACCATTCCAGCCAATCAGCATGAAGAGTGATTTAGCTATGATTGGTTAGCCTACCGGGCTGGTCTAGTGGTTAACGCGACATCGCAAATCAGCTGATTTCGAAATCGAGAGTTCTAAGATTCAAATCCTAGTA
>JAAAKQ030153153.1:0-12907 GCA_010016005.3 Zanna intricata | reverse complement strand
GATTGCGATTCGTAAGGTGTCGCAACATCACCGAGTGTATGTGTAAGAAGAAGTAGTGTAGAATGTTGTTCTGTAGTGTGTGAAGTTGTATGTGTTGTAAATTGTGTAGTGTTCTTGGTGTAGAGTATGTGTATAGTGTAAAGTGCTCTGCAGCTCAATGTGTAGTGAGAAGAAAAGCTGCAGAGACTAGGGCGTGGGGACGCCAACCCGCAAAGTTTGAAAGAATAAGACTCCTCGTCGGGGCAAAAACTGTTGTCAAAATTCTGATTAAGATTTGTATACAGATCTCGACTCGCTATTTAAGATATGAAACACCTTGAAGACGTGACCTTAAACATTAAAAGAAAAGGGCTTTCAATGAAGATATTTTAAATAGAAAAAAATTACCGATTTGAGAGGCAGTAAAACGGTTGATGCAAAATTAATGAAAAATGATTGAAAAGAAGAGTTAAATATAAAGTACAAAAACAAAATGAATCAGAATTTAAACAAAATGTTTATTTTGGCAGTGAAATTACAAAGGATCTAATTACCGGAGTTAAGTACATAAGAAATTTTTATTTCATCATTTTGTATCGAGGAAAGTTTGAAAACGAAAACTATTTCTAAAAATTTTTGTACGATGGCATTGGAGCTTGGTTGATGGGAAAGTCAGAAAAACCAATGAAAAAAGGCTTTTGAATTTTCGTATTATAAAAGAATGCCGGAAATTAGGTCGATCCTTTTTTTCTATTTATTAACGAGGCGAACGGAACGGAATGGAACGCAAAGTGGCTGGAGTTTGCATTTCCTCCCTACAATTTGCAGACCCTGGACCGATGTCCCTTGCTGCTGTGTCTTTCTTGTGTTGGGCGGGCTATCACTGGAGCGTAGTTGTTAGAAAGAGATGAAGGAATTTTATTTACGGGCGCCGAAGTAGTGTGAGGTCGCTAACAGGTTCCGCAAGATCTAATCGGGTGCGTATGTATGCTTGCGCATTACCAACTCTAAACCTCCACCCATGGCCAACCACCCCTCCTGGAACCGCCCATGTAGAAGGGGGTTGTAACGTCCACATACACAGTCACCTCACGTGAAACCAACATATAATCAACATACAGCATTGAAACAGAACAACATCACAGCACCAACAGAACTAACGACAACACCAACAGAAACAAGTAACAAACAACTTCAGTTACAATGGAATACCTACCAGGCACACTTACACACACACACACACACACACACACAAACACACACACACACACACACGGGCGCGCGCGCGTCATATTTACCAGTGGGATCGCCTTTAGATCCTCGGATGGAATGACCACAGCCTCAAAAATTAGGTCGATCTATAAAATGTTGAATGATGAAATTATGAAAAAATTAGACAAGGAAGAACCTCGCTGCCAATCGCTTAGAGAAAAATATACTCAGATAAATGAATAGCAAATGAATGGTGATAGAATATTTCAAACACGAAATAATTCTTTCTTTTTGTTTATTTAAGTTCAATTAAGGGAAGGTGAATAAAAATCATAGCAACTTAAAAAAATGAAAATATCTTAAAATAATATTTCATTATTGCAAACTTGAGATCGAACGAACAGCCTGATGTTGAAAGGAATGGAAATAATATCAGACCAATACGTGACACAATAATCGCCCACGTTCACGGCCCACGGTACTCAGAAGGTTATCCCCGGGTAGATTTGCATCGGAAAGGATATCTGGTAGTAAAATTTTTTCCAGACTCCTTTCGCGTAAATACTTGTTACACTTCAATCGTATAAGATTTTATAACTTCCGCCTAAATCAAAAAACCCCGAGAAAATGAACAAAAAAAAGATCGCTCAAGAAGAAAAGAACCAACCAAAGCCTGATTCAATAAAATTTATTTGCAGTATTATATCCAATAAATTTAATGGTTGAATCCATTATTATAACAGAAATCCAATTTACATGTAATTTCTTTTTTGTGTCAATCTTTCTGTATTCATTTTACACAGCCTTAGAATTTCGGAAAAGTTCAGCGTTTCATTTTTTCTTAAAAAAAAAGTACATTCGTTCGGTCACTTTTTTCTTTATGTTCTCGTAGAACTACGTTCACGGGCAAAGCATTTTTTGAATATTTCCATTACGATTCTACATGATAAAAATTGAATGTAAAAGAGAACTTTCTTTTAAGTGTTGTGAATATTTAGTTCTATAAAATCGTTTTTTCATCGAATGATTGACACTAATACGAGTTTAATTAACTTTAACGTGGTAATTGCTCTTTGACCTTGTAAAGAAAAAAAAGTAGTGATATATTAAATAGTAAATAAATAAATCATTATTCTGGTCGGAACATAATAATACATTATTTAGAATAAGTCTGTGTAAGATAAATTATAAATATAAAAACAAATTAAAAGAAAAAATAGATATGATTAAAGGCCACAATAATTGTTTAAATATAAACACTTAAATAATGTTAAGGTAAAGACATTAACCGTAAAAGAATTTCGAAAATACAATTTAGAAGACTTAAAATATTTATGTACACGTTCAATGGAATGCAGATAATTCTTTCTTTTTTATTACTAATAAAAGAAAGAGATTTTTTTAAAATTAATATTATTTAAAATTCATCAACGAAGTAATATAGGTTCCGTAAAAGAAAACTTTTTAATTATATTTAAAATAAATTAGTGGGAAGATTTTTCAGACGGTCCGGCAATTTACTAAAAATGGCAAACTAAGCATATTAAGGCTTTTTCTCGAATACCGAAGTGTTGTGTTGAGTTATACGAAAAGAGTTCCATTGTCTGGTTTGGTAAAGGTGGATATTATCTTTTTAAGAATAAGAGACCATTATTTTAGCAAAGATTGCACATTCATAAATATAAACATAAGGATTTTCACTTATTCTAAGTATTGTTCTACTCGATTCACATTTATGAGCACAAAATAACTATGTCAATCCATTTTTGTATTTTTAAAAATTCCTTCTAACTTTTTGAGGGAGCCGAAAGAGATTAATGACTATTAGAATATAACATGTAGGCATATTAGTTATTTAATAGTAATGGCAAGCTTAGCTTTTTATTAAGGCGCTTCTGAGCAGTTTAGTACGGCTTGATTTTTTAACAAACAAAATCAATTTGATCATCCCATTAAAAGTTTTTTAATTTAACATCCACAAATTTACGAACAATAAAAATATCGTGCATGGGAATTTGACCCACGCGATCAGCAATCTTAAGACTACCTGAAAAGCACAATCCAACGGTTTTATTCGTACATAAAGTTGACGGTTGCAACCATCCTGTGATTAGTTTTTGATCTGCTATCGTACAATTCTCAATTCCTTTTAAATAACTATTTTAATATACGGTTATTGGCCTCGTAGGCGCAGTTGTGTGATCTGCAAAAAAATAACAATGAATGAGTCAGATTTTAAGGCAGTTCGTTAATAAGTGATAAAAAAACAAGGAGCCGAGAAAAGTTGTTAAGGAACTTCACGTTTTTATCTTGAAGACTTAAATGTAACATGTGTATTCTTATCAAAAGAAGAAATTTCAATCTCTCTTGTTTACGGTTAGTAAGATATGACTAACGGATTGTAAACAGTTCCTCTAATAACATAAGTAAACGTAAGTAACAAAAATATTAAGTTTTTCATCAGTTGTGAATGTGGAACAAAATCGAATGCTTTGTTGAGATCGCAAGCAATTGAAAATTGAATCTTTTTTAATTACCTTTCGAATTTAGAATATTTTCCAAAAATTGAGAAATGATTATGCCAATACATAATATTTTCCTAAAATCATGCTGCAAGTTTATTAATAATATGCTTTTCAAAAAAAGTTAAAAATGTTATCTCTATATATATAAAGTATATTACTGTACATCTATATTGTGAATAATATTTCGTAATTGTAGATCATCAAACTACAGTTAAAACCGTATCTTTATTTTTAATATCTTCTTCGGAAAAACTTTGGTGAATAATTTAAGAAAAATTAAATATTATAAGTACGGTATGTATAGTATATTTACTCGTACGTAGATATATTTTTGTTTTTAATATTTATACTAATTTCTTCTTGTTAAAGTATCAGGAAGGTCTTGAAATAGTTTTTATTAGGAGTTTTTTTAAATCGGGTTACAGTTAAAAATTCGATCCTATTTATCGAAGGTGAAATGTAAATACGTGTTTACGAATCGTAAATGAAATGTAAAACTCCACTTAATAATATTTTACTCTGCAGTTCTTAAATAATATTTATCTATCACTTGAAATAAATTAAAAAATTAAATGACTTATGTAAAATAAATAGTCTTCCAACTTTATAAATAAGCAGCGATTATGACAGTATTAAAGCAACAGTCTACGTAAATAGTACTTTATTGACTTTTGTTACTATTCAATAATCGGAACTCTTTGAATTTTTAAAAAGTAAAAGAATTATTATAGAACTATCGATGAATTGACAAAAAGATCGTAAATGTTCGGATATGAAGGTAACTTTTTAAAACCTGATAGTTGTGATTTGTAAAAGAGTAGTTATTAAGTAATTAAAACTCTTTCTGAACTTTAGATCGTTAGGTTCAGTTAAATTCACACGTGTTTTTAAACAGGTTAAATATGAGTTTTTATTTGTTTCTGTAGCATTATTCTACGATCTTTATGTTTGCCCTATTTCTCATACAAAAAAATAGATTTTAATCGAAGGTTGTCTCTAAGAAATGTTGTTTCCCTCCCGAAACGTACGTAGGCTAGTGGTTTTAAAATAAAACTGGATAAATGCAGGTCGGTTTTATGGTAAGGATGGTACTGTATATTAAAATAACTGCTACAAGAATTAGCAGGAGCTATTTTAATAAGGAGTTTAACAAGTAGTTTTTTTAATGTGCAAGTCCCTAAAAATGCTGATAACAGAAGCAGTATTAATTTTTTTTAAATCGCGCATTCATTGTTAGCGCTATTTAAGTGTTGTGTATTTGAAAGTCTGGAAGAGTGTTGTGAATCATCTGGCCGCTTTTCATTAAGCTTCACAGTTTTTTTTTAGATTTTTTTGTAAAGAATAATTGGAGTATCTTAGTTAAATTTACTAAGAGTCTGCAGAACTCTTAGTTAACTTAGAGTCTTAGTTAAATTTAATCAACTTCTACGGAACCATTAATTATTACGATAAAATTATAAAAACTTATATTTTTCTGTAGTTTGGGACTGTTTTTGAACAATTCAGTTATAATAGTAATCGATTAACATGTGATCGTTACAAATAAATCCAAGAATCTTTTTGAGCTTTCATCAGCGTGACAAAGATGTGTTGGTAAAACAAAAGTTAGTCGATACGGCGTGAAGGGCAGTGCTGTTCTCACCGCATCATGTCGACCAGGTAATGTAATGACTATGATGAACTCGGACCCGGTCGGATAATAAAGTAGAGGAATCTCGCTGCCCTAGGCGCAGCCAACCGACAATGAGCTGCGAAAATTAGGGGGTACAGGCGACTAATGGCGGCGTAATTACAGACCGGCGGCAGCTGGTACAGTCCGTATCAGAAGAAATTCAAGGTTGCTAAGCTTGCTTCTTCACTGGCACTGCGTGTACCGTAAAATACATTTTACTACCTACACCTTCGCTTCCAGTGCGCCGAAGTTCATAAAAAAGGATATAAAATTTATTAATGAGTCTATTATACACATGAGATGTTCAGAACAATGTTTGCAAATGGAGCATTGCTGCTTATTAAACTATTTTTTTTTTTTTTCTTAAGAGTTTGAAGTTTATTTTAGAGGTGATAAAAATTATATACAAGCGGTTTACAGTCTTTAATATCTGAATATAATAGTGGCATATGCAAGTGTATTACTTGCTAAAACTCATGCTCATACATTTTTGGTTATATTTACAGATGTATTTGTGTATTGTATAGAGCTTGTTGCAGCAGTCCTCTTCATAATTTTCATATCTTCTCTGGTCATTCCAAACCTCTTTTTCCATATGGCTGGTATTTCTCTAGGAATTCCCAATAGATCATTTAAATACTTTATTTATGTGTTAGGGTTTTTATTCCTTATTTCATTGTAATTTTGATGATAAGAATTTCGTCATCATGGAATTCATGGGAGTTTTCAATTTTTCATGTCAGTTGTTTAGAAAGAAGAAATGAATATTATCAAACAGTTTAGTTTTTAACAACAAAAAAGTTCATCAGCTTCTTTTTACATCTTAACAATGAGAGGTGTGCAATCATTTCATTAATAATAGCTATTATTAATAAAAATGTATTTGGGATATGATTACTGTTGAGAAACAATACCTTATATAGTTTTAGAAGAGATTTAATAAGATTATATATACTTTCTAAATATTTTCCTTTACTGCTCCATTTTTAAAAATTAAATTCATCTTTACTCCTCAAAAAAGAAAGGAAGTAGTTTTATTTAAAAAATTGGAAAATCGCATTACGACTTATAAATTATCTCTGAAAAAATTATAAAAAAAATTAATTAAAGGACTTTGTTTAGGTTTTGGAAATTTTACTGAAAAGACTGGAATAATTGATGTGTATTAAAATGAGATTTACTTTAGAAACTGAATACTGGATCTTTAACTTATCAGTTAAGAATGCTGCTACTAGCCAACACAATCAAATAAGTTTCATAGAATGGAAGTTAAATTTGTATCCCTCATTTATTTTTATTCAAATCTAAGCTTTGTGTTATTCATATACAATAATGCACATTATTATACTCTAATTCTACAATTTAAACTATTTACAAAATTTAATGAATACTAATCTATTTTAAATCTCACTTAGCATAATTGTTATGAATGTATTAGTGATCTCTGCAATGTAATATTTACATGCTACTCAATATTTAAATAAAGAAAAAAGTATCTAGTTACATGGATGTAAAATGTTTCTTAGATGAGAACTGAAATGTTGCAGAAAAATAACAGCCCTCTGATGAATGGGAAGAACTGAAAAAATTACTCTCTCAATCACTCTCTCACTCTCTACATTATATATATATATATATATATAGATTTTAACTTCCACTTTAAATGTTTAATAGGTGCTGTTTTCCATGGTATGATATTTTAACTTTTTTACTCTCAAGTAAATTTTAAAAAAATATTGTTGTTTTTGACTGAACACACTATTGCTATATAGGCTAATGTAACTAAGTTCAAGATCCAGTTTATATAAAAAAAGAATACACAGACCTTCATTATACATTTTTAAAAAAGCTATTTTTTTTGTAAGTATTTGCAAAGGTGGTCTGACATCACATTAGCTTGCATCCACAAATGGAAGACAATATGATTTTCAAATAAGATCAGAAAATCCAACTTAAACAGGACTGCAGTAAAGAAAGTTGTGTAAAGAAAGTGACAGACATCTCCCTCTGAATTTTAAAAACAAAATATATGGAGTCCCAGAAGAAAGGAAATGAATGATTTAAAAATGGTTTATATCTTAAACTTTTTGTTTATTAAAAGTAAAAATAAATAAATCAGCCCTTTATGTTAAGAGATAGCTGCTGTATACCTTATCTACCCAAAATTTATCTTTGCATCTCCATCAATTCAATAGGCGTTCCATATTGCGTTCGCAACACCAGAATTTTACTATCATCAAGCTTATAGCCACTTGTACCAAATAATTACTTTCATGCTACAGTTATTTTGGAACAAAGAATAATACTTGAGAAACCAACTGTTTCATGCTAGGAAAGCTGCTTTTGAATATTACCAAATGACAAGTAAGTTGCAGAATCTTGAAAAACCCAGTAACATGAAAAAAAAAAAAAAAAAAAAAAAAAAATGGAAAATCAAAAAATAATTAACTCAACAAATCTTAAAAGTAGAATCTATAATCACTTAAAAATTTTAAATGAAATTACTGTATGTATGCCATGTATGAGAACTTAAGTTTTACTTATTATTACTTAAATTTAAACTGAAACTCAAATCTATTTGACTTTATGGGAAGACTACAAAAACGAGAAATGTTACGAAAGTGCAATTAGAAAAAGTAATTTAAGGGCAATGTTATCGAAAGCACAAATTTCATAAGAGTTGTTCTCAGATCCCTTGTAACTCTCCAACCTTACCTGATGTCAAATATTTTTACTTTGATGATATGTTTGTAATGTCTCCTATGTACATTATCTTTTCAAAAATTAAGATAAGATTTACATCACTTATTCAGAAATAGAATATAAGTATACAGATTAATAACTCTGGTCAACAAAAAGTTTCTTTTTTGTCACAAAAATGATAATATGTGTATATATTAGTATTATTTATACTGAATTTAAAAATGTAACTGGTTTTTGAGTGACAAGTGATTTAAATATTTTAGTTTTTTTTTATACTATACAATAAAATATATGTTTACCTAGAAGATGGAATTGTCAGTTTTCTTGGCATATTTTCTTTTTTTGTTGTATTCTATTTCAGGTCTATCTCTTTTAACTGTCCAACAATAGTTTGCAAGCATGTTTGGACCCCACTTTCCCTGATATTGTTTTTCTGTAGTTGAAATAATGTGATGGAACTGCTCCCCATGTTTGTCGCTCACTGCTCCAAGATTTTCTAGGAAGAAATCAATGTAAAAAATGGATTTTCAGTGAAATATTGCACCCCGTGAGTCTGTATGATGTTAAAAGATCATCTACTATTATTTTGTAAATTTTCTTCCTTATGATTTCCTAAAAGGATTTTGCAGACACTTGAATGATCTCCAAGCAGATTTCTTGGTCTCATTCAATCGATTGTCAAAGTTGGTATCTTTTATCAGTTCCGTATGTGTGTTCCTATGAATATTTCTTCTTTAATCTTAGCTTCACTGATTCTGGGGAACTAATTTTTTAAATAAACAAATCCTGATCCGTTTTGATCCATAGAAAGTTCTTTATAAGACCAAGTTTTATGTGAAATGGAGGCAAGTACACTTTTCTTTTTGGATCAGTCAACAGTTTGTTTTCAATATTCTTTTCTGTAGGAATAAAACATATTTTCTTTGGCAATTCTTTCTTCACATAGTGATGACATCTGTCTCTACTGTTACATTCACACAAAAAGCAGCAATACTTATAATCAAGCTGTAATCCCAGTAGAAGAGCAATAACTTTTAAATCACCACAGACATTCAAAATGTTTATAGTTTATTTTGTTCAGTAACTTGACAGCATGGGCAAGTGGTGTAGATGGAAATTTGTTTCCAATATGTAGAAGTATAAATTTCATACTATTCTTTGAAGAATCTATAAATAAACACCATTCCTCTATAAGGGCTCCCATAAGACAACCAATATAATTACAGAAAACAAATTCATTTTCAACAGAAAAACAGTTTTTAAACTCATTTTGTCAATTTCTAATTGCAGTAACTTTTGTTTTGTGACGGAGGAGATTCCAACCTTTTATCTCCTAATGGAACCCAATTAGTCTATCTTCTTCACCAACTTTAGATCCAAAATAAAGTTCATAACACTTTTTAATATATGGGGTAAATATGCATGGTTGATATGTTAACATTAAATTACCACAAATGTAATAAAAATAGTCTGCTTTATTTACATAGTTTCTGGGCATTCTGCCACTTGATATTTTAAACACATAAAAATTTTCTTAATTATAAATTAACAAAGGAATACACAAATGAACAAATTTAGAGACACATCTGCATGCCTACTAACCAAAATATGAATGCATACTGTCTTAAACTGGCAACTCTTATGATTAGCCATAGTTGTGACACATTTCTGAATCATCAGTCAGCATGAGTCATTGCTGTACAACCATAATTACTGTACTCAGTTATGACTATTCTCTATAAATATCTATTACAAATAACATTTCTGTTGTACTAAAAATCATCAACAATATATATAACAATATTATGTTACTGTAATATGTAATGATAAATAAGGCATAACAAAAAAAAAAAAAAAAAAACAGAGGGTAATAGACAAATTCTGAGAACATTTTTGAAATCAGTGAAAAAAGTACTTTTAGAACATCAATTTAGTTGCTTTGTGATAAAAACTTTGTTGACCAATGTAATAGAAAGATATGAAAAAACAATCATTTTCCATTTAAACTATGCATAAAAGTAAAAAATAATAATTTTGAACTCTATGATCTCCAGTTAAAAGTAATTACTTCCTATAATGAATTCTCTTCTACAGATTGAAATCACTTAATACTGCAGTAGGTAACAATAGAAATTGGTGTACTTCTAAAGAAGTTCCAATGGAAATGTTGTCTTAGTTGTTGAGCCCAGTGCATGTATATAGAAACCTCATTTTGAGACCCTGTAGTAAATCAACGAAAAAAGATTTAAATGCAAACTGTTGAACAAGGGCCGTAGGTGAAAACACACATAAAAAAACGTTTATCAATCAATATTATCAAAATGAGAAATGGTCAACAGACTGATTACTTCTATTAATTTCTTTAAAAAAAATATTTTTGTAAACTTTACCTCACCTTCAAGAGAGTATTTTTGAAATAATTATTTTTAATTTGTTTATAGTGATCACCATGTAATTAATGTACATTATCTTTTCAGATATTAAAATAAGTTTTATTCAACAAATTTTGTGCTTAATATTAATTCCTTAAGAAGTTAAATCGCGAAAGTATATATACGATGTGCTACCCAAAAGATTGAGGAATTTGAATTTTGCGTGCGAATCACTGCTGGTACGACCCTGCTGCTGCTAGATGTGGCTAACAATACTCTTTGTGATTCAGTGTTCCAACAGCTGCGACAGTGAGAGGCTGCATTGTTGACTTTCGTGCGGTTGTGTAACGTTGTGTTTTATTGATTCGGCGAAGTTCTAAATGACAGATTTTAAAGAACAAAGAACCTGCATCAAATTTTGCTTCATGCTTAAAAAAACTGGTGCAGAAACCCATTGGATGCTTACAGAAGCATTTGGTGACAATGCTATGAGTAAAAGTAAAACATTTTTGTGGTACAAACGATTCAAAGATGGACGAACGACAGTCGATGATGATGAGCGTTCAGGAAGACCATCAACAAGCACATCACCGGAAAACATCGCGAAAGTGCGAGAGGCTATTGTTGCAGATCGTAGACAAACAATCCATGATGCTTGTGCAATCATACAAATGCCATATGGGTCCGTGCAACTCATCTTGTGGGACAATTTGAACATGAGACGCATTGCTGCAAAATTCGTACCGAGACTGTTGAACAGCGACCAACAAAATCGCGTAGCTGCCTGTAGTGAATTGAAAAATTCAGCAAGAGATGACCCTAACTTCATCTCCAACATCATAACCAGCGATGAGATATGGGTGTACGGGTATGACCCTGAAACTAAGCAGCAGTCGTCACAGTGGAAGTCGCCAAGTTCACCGCGGCCAAAAAAGCATGCAAGTTCGCGCAACGTGAAGTCCATGATGATTGTTTTTTTCGACATCAAAGGAATTGCCCATAAGAAATTTGTTCCTCTTGCACAAACTGTCAGTGGGATGTTCTAATGTTCTATTGTGATGTTTTGAGGCGGTTACGTGAAATCATTAGGCGCAAATGTTCAGATCTGTGGGACAACAACAGCTGGATTCTGCACCATGACAACGCGCACATCGCTACCCGTTTGGAATTTCTTGGCTTCCAAAAAGACGGTAGCGATTCCCCACTCACCCTATTTGCCTGACCTTTCCCCGTGCGACTTTTTTCTCTTTCCGAAAATAAAATTTCAATTGAAAGGCCGTTGTTTTAACACAATTGAGGTGATTCAGGAAGAAACACAGAACGTGCTTTGAACACTTACACCTGCAGACTTCCAGGGATGCATGGAATCATGGGAAAAACGCTGGGATCGCTGTATCAATGCCCAAGGGGACTACTTTGAAGGAGACAGTGGAAATTAAAAGTTATGGTAGGCTATTTTATTTTTATGGTAAAATTCCTCGAACTTTTAATTATTAATATTTTAATTATTAATATTAATTAATTAATATTAATTAATTAATATTAATTATTAATATTAATTATTATAATATTTTTTATAATTCTATTTTTAAAATGAAAACTCTGCTCATAAATATTAAAAGATCACCTGCAGTACGATCATCAATTTTCAAACACGTGTCAGCCAATTCGGATCTAAAACAATGTTCATCTCCAAAAAATTAGTTTTGGTCCCATCCAGTATTTCTTATTCATGATTCAAAGTTAATGAAAAAGTTTAACTTAGAATATTTATGTTTCAGACCAACGGTACATATAAGGAATTTTTAAATATTTTGTAGTGAGTTCATATTGATGTGAGTGAATGATTCGTATATAATACGATATCTGACTTCCTCACAATTTCTAACAAATCTATCACGGTCGCCAATTATAATGAGAACATGATTCGTAAATAACCAACACGATATCAAGCCTTCTAACAATAATTTATTTAACACAACAAAACAAACACTTACAACGCCTAACAAAATCTGTATGAAACAATTTAAATTTTCGCGCAATAAAACGGCAGCGTAACCTATCGGAACTTGATACACAAATGAACCAATCCGCAACGTCCCTCGACCCGCTTATATATATACACACACGAGGGTCGTCCACAAAGTAACTTCTGTTTTGAAATAAAAATTAAACCAGTTGAGATACAAAGAGTTTATTATATACATCTTAAAATTACGATTTTTCTCTACTTTTCGACATAATCTCTAAAGAAATTCAAGCACTTGTGATATCGTTTAACAGTTTTTGAAATGCCTTGTGCATAAAAATCTGCCGCCTGCGACCGAATCCGACCTGTTACAGCGTTTTGAAGCTCTTCATCATTGGCGAACCGCTGAGCTGCAAGCCACTGCTTCATGTATGGGAACAGATGAAAATCACTGGGAGCCAAGTCAGGGCTGTAA
>JAAAKQ030153152.1:2153-28487 GCA_010016005.3 Zanna intricata | reverse complement strand
TGACGATGTTAGTGAATTAGAAGGTAAAACTAATAATCAGGATTTTCATGTTGAAACCAAGTTTGAAAAATTTATACTCCGAAAAGACTTGGAAACAATTTGGTGTATATTGGAAGTAAAAGGAAAATTCAAAACACCCCGTATAAATATTATCAAAAAGTTTTCAGGACCAAAATTCAGATTTTGAGGTACAGAGACTGAAGTACAAACATTTTTACAAATAATGGCTATGACTATGATCAGAGAGAGATTGTTTACAGACTAATCATAATGAAATGTTCACCTTACTGAGTCTTCTTTATTTGATTGGTCTAAAAAAAGGTAACCACACAAATGTAGAAGAAATCTGGGCAAGTGATGGACAGGTGTACAGGTGAGAGCTGTAGTGACCTATAAACATTTCTTTTATTTTCTCTGTTGCATCAGATTTGAGGATTTGGGTACAAGAAATGAGCATTGTAAGGCAGATAAACTTGTTGCAATTAGGTCTATTTTGAACCAATTTGTAAGAAATTGTATTGATAATTACAACACTACTGAGCTGGTTACTATTAATGAAATGTTGCATTCCTTTAGAGGTCGGTGTTCCTTTGTGCAATATATGCCATCCAAATATGGTCTAAAAATTTTCACATTGTAGTAAAGGTACCATAGAGGAAGCAGCCACAAGCACCCTATCAAGTTGACAGTACCCCAACTGAGATCATAAAAGGGCTTGTCAATCCAATCGAAAAATCTAATAAAAATTTGACAACTGATAATTAACTCACCGGTATACCTGTTGTTGAGACTATGTTAGAAAAAGGAATAACAATTATATGATGGTATCATATGTTCCTAATCAATACAAAGCAGTCTCCTCAGTGTCAATGCATACCATTAAGACCATTGATGAATAGAGAAACAAACCAGTCATATTATAATATGACAAAAGGAGAAGTTTGACACATGCAATAAAATATGTGCTACTTATTCCACATCGCAAGTAACAAGACGCTGGCCTCTTACGATATTTTACATGCTAATGAATCTAATTAGCATAAATGCTAGACTTCTCCTCTCCTTTCCAAATCCACAAAATACACGAAAAAGAAGTTTTCAGAAAAATCTCGCTATGGACCTAATGAAAGGACACCTAACTAATCAAATCAAATTGCTACCTCGAGATATCTCTGTATACTTAGAACACTAACAACAAAAGCGTGAGAAGGAAGTTTCAGCTTCCTTCTCACTTTGGAGGTTGTTGGAAGTTGAAACTTCCAACAAACCTCCAAAGAAGAGAGGAACCTGCTGGATGTATGGTAGGAAGAACTCGTCAGCCTCCATGAAGTGCGACAACTGTTCTTGTTTCATTTGCAAACATGGAAAGATGCAAACTATTTGTTTGACATACAGCAAAGAAAATTAATTAGATTGATAAAAGACTACTGACAACTCTAATCATTAATATATAAATCACATTTTTTGTATTTTCAATTTTCCTTTCAACTTTTACATATAAGTCAATTTTGATTTAAATAAATTATATACCTTTTTTTTATTTTTGCACTTTTTCAACTATTTTACTTGCCATTAAAATATATAATATCGTTAAGACAATATTATAAATTATAAGCATAGTATTTGATGATAAATATTGTAATAATAGCATATTAAACAAATTAACATGATTATAGGTTGATAATAATAGGTTTGTAAAAAGTACGTGTACCTGCCAGAAGGTTTAAAGGGTGAAAGTACTTCTTGAAGCAATTAAACCTATTCTGCTGAAAGCCAAATGATCTTCATGTAGAAGATGAAAGCAAATAAGCAATAGGAACCTCAATTAGAAGTTTCACAAGGAGTAAAAGACAAAAAAATGTAAAAGCTGTAAATAGGGTGGTTGACAATTGTTTATATGAGACATATTCATAAAGTAAGGGCCATTCGGACATTAAAAAAAAAAATTAACTCATGGAAAAGGTTTTTACTTAAAGTTTTAGTTTACTATATATCTACTTCACTTTTTCATATAATCATCATTCAGTTCTAAGCACTTTTCATAACATTGCACAGTTTCTGTAACCCCTTTGCATAGAAGTTCATCGCTGGGAATTGAACCAGTTGACAATGGTATCCTGAGTTCCTCATCATGTTCACTTCATTGTCCACCAAGCCACATTTTCAAGTGGAAGAAGAGGAAGTAGTTGTTAGGTGCAAGGTCGGGATTACATGAATGGTGGTAAAAATAAAATCCCAACAAAAATCTTGAATCTTCTTCTTCTTGGTTAAGGCAGTGGTGTAAGGACACATATTGTCGTAAAGGAAGATTATGCCGGACAATAGTTTCCCGCGTCATCGATTTTGGATTCGCATTTCTCAATTTGTGAGTGTTTCACAGTACACATTAGCTGTAATTATTGATCCACATTCCATGTAATCAATCAAAATGAGGGCCTTTTCTTCGGTCTGAATACTGGGCCTGCCACTCCACACTAAGTCATGCACATTTGTGCAACCATTTATAAAGTCCAGACACCATTAGCTAACCTTTCCTTTACTCATTACTATAGGTCCATACACTAGGCACAAATCCCGATGAATTTCAGCAATTGAAGATTCTTTTGCACATAAAAATTGAATCACAGCACGAACTTCACAACTGGCAGGAGAAATGTTGAGACAGATATTGCAATCTGTATTCACCAGCAGACAAACGATTACTAAATCAAAACAGCAACTGCAGTGGCTTTGTAAATAGGAGATAGATGGCCCTGCATGTGTGAAACTGTGTTCACACCAGCTAATATTTAAATATAAGCCGATGACCCTTATTTTATGAATATGCCTCATATTAAGTGAAGGTTAATAGAAAGTAGTCAAAATGCATAATGTGATCTACAATAAGGAATCACATTACATTATTGTAATGTACTATTTTTTTTTCTTTTATGAAAAAGAATAGTTATAAATTAGAGGATGAAGTAAGTGGTTTAACCTAAAAAAAGAAGTAGAAAATACCTAATTTCTCCAATCTTGTATAATATGCATGTAAAAAGAAAAGAAAATATAATCAAATATACTCTAAAAAAGAGGGCAAAAATATAGAAGTGTAAGAATACCAGGAATACAAAAAATATCAGGTAAACTAGATCATAAATACCAGTATTCTTTGATTGTTGAGTTTCAATAAACCACATACGTCAGGAATGGTCGACCTGAGAATGTACAAGACTACACTTAATTTACATTCATTCATATAAATCATCTTCTGAAGTAAACAGTGGTTCTGGAGGCTAAACAGAAAAAAAAGAAAAGGTATAAAAAAATTATCACGGTTTTTATTTTTTATATCTTTTGGACGAGATGTACAGAATCGATTTAAGGCTAGAATCAAAGAACAAAAAGGACAGTAGGTCCATTGCTGTAGGTTGATTCTCTATGAAATATTTTAAAGAAATAATTACATATGTGTCTGTGCTGTTTGCAGTTGCTTTCCCTGACTGCTGAATCGATTGGCATGGACCCAATGACAGCCTGTCTGCAGTGGGCTCCAATATCAATCAACCTTACTGTGATTTTTTTTCTTTTGGGGTTTTATAAACAACCTTGTATACGTGCCTGCACTACCTACAGATTTATCAGATTTGAGCACAGGATTGAAGGAGCTGTTGCTTCCATTACTCCTGACATGCTGGTTAAAGTATGGAATGAACTCTCCTGTAGTTTGAAGTGTACCATGTGATGAAAGGTGATTATATTGAATTCTTGTAGAAAAAGCCCGCCCGGATAAAACAAGTAATAAAATTAAAAACAAGCAAACTAAAATCCGAAAACCAATGTAAAACTGAAATACGACTAGAAAAACTTAAAAATTAATATCACTTGAATACACAACAAACAGCACAAAGAAAAGAAATCTAAAATGTTAAAACCTAACTCACAGACAGAAACTTGAAACATAAAATAAACAAACTTAATTAAAAATTGAACTAAAATATAAAACTTAACAAAATCCGAGAGGGGTGTAAAGGGTCCTTCTCGGATAACAGAATAAAAACAAAAAACATAACTAACAAAAAAATTGACATTTTAAAAACATTTCAAATACAAAAACATTAAGTAAAAATTTCAAATTGTATTTACAAGACCAGTATGATGCAAAAATTGAAACATCCGGATACCGAAGATTTGGGGAACAATCCTGGGTAATTTAAGCTTACGATGTAAGACCACATAACACACACACTCCACAAGTATGTGGCGCACAGTCAGGCGGCAGTTGCATCGTGTACATACTGGTGCATTTACTGCTGACATGAGATACCCATGAGTAGCTCTCGTTTGTCCTATCCCCAATCAACAGAGGATCACTTCCTCACAAGTAATTTTTCTACATGAGGTGTCCCATGGCAACACAGAATCTTTAATATACCACTGTTTGTTATCAACTGTAGCTGCCATCTTCCCACTTTTGCACGAAGAGCGAGTTTTATATAGTTTATAAAGTCATGTGTAGAAACACAGGTAGTAAAGGATGTTTGACTACACGCATCCTTAGTTGCGGAATCAGTACGTTCATTTCCCGGAATCCCCATGTGGCCAGGGATCCAGCAGAAACTCACTTTTGTGTTGCGATGGTTTAACTCAGAGATTTCGTTATAAATTTCTATGACAATAGGATGTTTGGAATAAAAGTTTTCTAGGGCTTGGTGAGCACTGCACAAGTCACTACAAATAAGAATACTTCGAACATAGGGTTAATGATATTCACAGCCTTATTTATCACGTATAGTTCAGCAGTAAAACACTTGTGATACCATGTAGGCCAAACATATATGTACTATCATCAACTACATATGCGCAACCAACGGTATCGTTGTGGTTCAATCCATCAGTGTATACTATTGCATCTGCTTTCGTCTTGGACAGGATATGTTGAAACATTTGCTGGAAGACAATAGATGATGCCAATTATTTATTGTAATTAGTAAGATCAAAAAGAAAATTTAGAAAGTTGATTCTCCATGGAGGATATGAGCAAGGATATGTTGGAAAAACAGGTGTGCCAACATTTATAAGGTGCAGTAGGCGATGGGTACGGACACCTACTGGATCAGTACAAAGTAGATGGTTGTCATATCTTCCTAAATTAGGATTTCCAAGAACCGAGTCAAATGCAGGGTGTTATGGCTGTCCTTTGAGACAGACGAAGTAGGATGCTAAAAGTTCCCAAAGATGCTAAAAGTTCCGTCTATCCCAAAGTGATGGTTCACCGCAGTCAACAAGCAAGCTTACGACAGGACTTGATTTAAAGGCACCTGTGGCAAGATGAAGAAAAGAATAATGTACGGCATCTAACATCTTCAACGCATTATTTCACGCTGAAGAGTAGGCAATACAACTGTAATCTAAGCGGGAACGAACTGAGGAATAATAAAAATAATAAATACATGATCTATCAGCTCCCCAATTTGTATTGTTAAGATCGCTTAGCATATCTAGCATTTTCGAACATTTCACTTTTGTTTGATGTGATCGACCAACGTAAGACGGCTGTCAAAAACAGTCCTAAGAACTTAATGCCACAAGAGAAAGCAATTTCCTCTTCATTCAGAAATATTTGTGGTACAAAAGGGTCCCACAAGCAAGAAAAGACTACACATTTTTTTTACTCAAGTGAAAATGTGAAGCCGGTAACTCTGGACCAACCTTCAAGGCGAGAAATTGTGTTCTGTAGTAGTCTCTCTGCTGTGGCTGTTGAACAGGACGTAATGTATAAGGCAATATCATCAACGTATAAAGAACATGATACAGGCAACCGTACATATTCAGTAATACTGTTGATGACCAAAGCAAACAATGTGGCACTTAATACTCTTCCTTGAGGTACACCATTCTCAAAGACTACACTATCTTTTAAGGAATCTCAAACACAAACATGGAGACTTCGGTCATTTAAGAAACCCCTGATAAAAGCAAGCACACACCTTTTGACACCCCATTCCTTAAGGGTGTTAAGAATAGGATGTAAGGCTGTGTCATACACCTTTTTGATATCAAAGAAGACATCAAAGCGAAAAGGTGCTGGCGGAGGAGGAAAGCATTTTGAATAGCTGCTTCCAGTGTCACTAAGTGGTCAATGGAAGAACGTCCTTGGCGGAAACCACATTGTTCTGGACACAGAAGGCTGTCTCTCTAAGTACCATGTTGAGCCTGCGATTCACCATTCTCTCCATTACTTTACACAAAACTCTTGTCAAAGAGATAGGGCAGTAACTTGAGGGTCTGCTTTGTCTTATAATAGTTAAACCTGCTAAATAATAGGTTTAAACTATTGGTATGACAAAGGATTCTGACCAGACTGAAGGGAAGGTTTGTGAGAATAGACCATTATAAATAAATAATAGGTGTTTTAGTGCCGAGTTAGGAAGGTAAGTTAGCATACAGATATGAATGTTGTCAGGACCAGAGGAGGTGTCACATGAGTTTCTAGGTGTGTGTGACAATTCTTTGAAAGAAAAGGAGCATTTAATTCACCAACCGAATCACCAACATTTAACAATAATGCTTCCATCTGCAGTTTGTATCTCTGAAATTCATCACTGTAAGTTGAGTTGAGAGACACTGACTGGAAACACTCTGCCATAACCTGTCACTGCAGAAGGTGAGTTCTGCTTCATGAATGAGCCTGAGAATAGATCTTTTTAGTGATCCACAGATGTATGGATCTTTTTCCACACAACTGACAAGGGAATAGTGTATGAGATGGTGTCCACATACTTCTTCCAAGACTTTCTATTAGCGTCTAAAAATACCCAACAACATACCACTCTGGCTTTATGGAATAAATCTAGATTTTTACTTGTTGGCCTGCGGTTAAATTTGCACAATGCTTGCCGTCAGTTGCTAATAGCATTTTAGCAACCATCATTCCACCAAGAAATAAAAGATAATTTAGGATTTCCTGATGTTTATGATATATATGTATTTGCATTCTCAAGTATTAGAGATGTAAAGGATGAAAGTTGGTTAAGGATGTCTGCACTATTATCATATTGTGTTGGAAATTCTTAAGGTAACCATTCCAGTTCGTCTTTTCAACAATCCATCTTCATGGTCATTTTTTCACCTCTCTGTCAACACCAAAAGAGATAATAATTGGTCTGTGGTCACTACCATGAAGGTCGTCACAAGCAGACCAATTAACACAAGGGAAGCAGTTAGATGAGGAGAAGGAAAGGTTGATGTTTGCCAGTGTACCAGTCGATGAAGACATGAACATATATGATCCGCCATTCAACAGACTAAGTCTTGTCTTACAGTATTTATCATATTTCCCTGAAAAGAACAGTAATATGAGCCCCAGGAAATATGGTGTGCATTGAAGTCTCCCACTATTAACACTGGCGATGGAATTTAGCTTAGATTTGATATATCAAGAGAACTAAACTCAGAATTCGGTGAGAGATACAAGTTACAGAAATGTAATTTGAAGGTGACAGAGACTTCATAGCTACAGCAGGAATAAGGGTACATAATGGTATTCTTGTAGCAGTCACTTCATTCCGCATAAAAATGGCAACTCCTCCACTCTAATAGCCTTCGAGTGTTACTGCATCTTAGTGTAAAGGTGTATTTCCTAGAAGCACATCATCAGTGGTTCATGTGCATGGGTCAATACTCAACATCCTTAATGCAAGATCTAAGACCTCTAACGTTCCACTGAATAATGTTCATAAATAAAGGTAGTCAGAGGTACAGAATTGCAGGAAAACTATGTAATTAGTTGTATGTGATCCAGTTTTTCTTTTTCAAATTTTTAATATTTAGAATATCCAATGCCCTGGAATCAGGTGTTCCTCTATCATACACCAGCAAATGCAGTGTTGGAAGAGGAAAGTTTGAGGAATGGGAAGTCGTAGATGACATCCCAGAAAGGATGGTTATGTGGGCCCTTAGCAGGGAGCTTGTACGATGGCTTACCGCCAGCAATATTTACCCCTGTCTGCAAAGGTAAAACTTTGGGGACAGTAACTTTCAGACGAATGCCAGTAGTGCTACTTTCATTAGTGTTAACTACTGACTTCTTATTTACTTTCATTAACTTAGAAATAGTTGCAGTAAGTGAAGCAACCTGTTCAGATAGAACCTGAACAAGCTTTTTCAGCTGGATGCAAAATTTTATTTATTTTTAAATTTATTTTCTATTCGTTGCCTGCATTTACAGTTGTTTTATTTGATGTCGCAGTGACGAAAGAGACATCAGGTTTGACCAGGTTTCGAGAGTTTAGTGTCTTTTTATATTCTCTTCGAGCGGCTGAGAAAGAAAGCTTTTGCTCAGCACAGATTTTTAAAATTGCTGTCTCTTCTTTAAAAGCTAGGCAATCTCGAGACCAAGCTGTATGTGTTCCCTCACAGTTCACACATTTTTCTTCCTTCTGACAATCAATGTCCTTGTGGCCTATTGCGCATCTGGCACATATTTTGGTGTTCGGACAAGAAGTTGTGGTATGGCCATATTTTTGACATTGAAAACACCGACGTGGGTTTGGGATGAAAGGTCGTACCTGTCTGAGGGACAGGTATCCTACTTTAATTTTTTCCAGTGGTGTCAGATGGCTAGAGGTTAAAATAAAAGGGGGAGTAGGTTCTTCTAACCCACTCTGATGTTACATTATTCTCTTTACCTCTGTGACAGTTTGTGGACGAAGCTCTTCGGCAATTTCTTTAACATCCATCTCAAGAAGATCCTGGAAAAAAATTACTCCCCAGCTTGTAATTAAAGTTTTACAATATACCGTACTTATACTGATACCTCCTATACTGTTTAGATATAAGAGCGATTGACTTTGCTCATCACTGAAGGTCTCTATCAGTATGGAAACGTCTCTCAATTTTCTTACGTTGTTCAGTGATCCACATAATCTGCGACTTCCTTATTAATAAAATAAGGTGAAACTTTATAAAGGGACCACCTTCCAGATTACTGCGTAAGACAACAAACCTGACATTTGTGTACTGCAAATCTGATTTCACAGATTTGCCGTTTAGATTATTCACCTCAGGACAATTATCTTCATCAGATAAGGCCGATTGAGGTCTTTTCACAAGACATATATTGGTGGTTTTTTCAGACAGACCACCAACCATCATAGAGTTTGTTTGTGGATTACTAGTTTTGTTCCCAGGAGTACCAGTGATATAATGGAACACTCTAGCAGAGCGCACGCGTAATGGAGCTAGAGCTAATTACAACTGGATTCACTCAGGTACCGCCTTGGGTTATGATTGCGTTTCATAAGGTGTTGCAACATCACCTTATGATGTTGCGACACATACACCAAGTGTATGTGTAAGAAGAAAAAGTATTACAGAATGTTGTTGCGTAGTTATGAGATTGTATATGTTGTAAATTGTGTAGTGTTCATGGTGTAGAGTATGTGTATAGTGTAAAGTGTTGTGCAGCTCAGTGTGTAGTGGGAAGAAAAGCTGCAGAGGCTAGGGCCGTGGGGACGCCAACCCTCAAAGTCTTAAAGAATAAGACTCCCCGTCGGGGAAATAGTTTTATACCCTGATAATCTAAAAGAAATGGAAGCTATCAGAATCTGAAACTTTTAGCTGAAAGTGGAATGATGATGATGGAAACCAGTTTGGGACCTGCCTTAGGAGAGATTACTTTATGACGATCACCTTTCTTATTATAAATTATATCTAATATTCCACATCAAAATAAAACCAACAAAAAGTATAGCTTTTTTTCAATTTACAATTATCTTTCATGGATTAATTTTGCTTAAGATGAAGTTAAATTAAAAATAACTTTAACAACTATAGCATTAAATAAATTTTCACACATCATTCAAGGCGCTGAAGAAAGTGAATGTGTTCTAATTCACTATAAAATAACATACTAACTTTAAAGCAACACAGTTCACCACACACTATTCACAAGAAACACATTATAACAATAAACATGCAACAGAAAATAACCTGCAGGAACACAGACAGATCAGAGAAAAAGGTAAGGATATAATAATAAGAAAATATTGTAAAACAAAAGATTTATTGATAAATGTCATCTTATATTAATTATTTACAATAAGACATAATTAATTATTTCCCAAATCACGTATGATAAACTGCCTGTTATACAAGTTGAAAATTGTGTGTTCAGTATGACAAAAGGTAATACCACAAAAACAGAAAATGTACAGTAATGTAATAAAGATGAGGTACATTATAAAAATTGATTTTATCTCTGACTAACATCTCTTGGACGATACACAATACCTCTACTTTTCATTTCACGAACAACACTATTTGGCAGTCTTCCAGCAACAGATATTGCATAAACACCTTTACAAAATCGATCTGAAAAATTAATAAAAATATTATGACCAGACATATAGAAATAATAAAATGTACTAAAATACTAATAGACATTAAAACTAAATTACAATTGTTATAAACCAATCATAATATGAGGTATGTTTTGTAAATATCATTATATGTGTCTGCTGCAGCATGGCTGTCACCGTTTTTCACATGTGTACTGAGTAACTACACCTATTAGCTTGCTGTAGATGCCATTAGATTTTTGTTAATCTTTGTTTACAGTTTCCTAAACTGTTCAAAATGCCTGACTAAAGACAGTGCCACAGATTATGAAATACATGGAGTAAATACATGAGGTATGAAAGCAGCCAAAATTCATAAACAGATTACTGATTAGACTGGACAGAATCAACAGATTATATCCGATAGAATAGTAATAAAATCAATTAAGGCATTTAAACAAGGCCATACAAACATACACAATGTGATACGGAGTAGGCAAACACCAGGTATCATTACTGATGACTTGATGCAGAGCTAATGGAAAAGTCTGTGAAAATAGACTATTAACAATTTCATCACTATGTAATGAATTCCCTTTATTTTCACAAAGTGTACTCTATGAAACTGAGTCAGCACAATTAAATTATACAAAGTTGTGCTCATGCTGGATACCAAAAATTCTGATGAGTTGAACATAAATATTTGTTTGGCCAGTGCTTTAAACTTTCTTACGAGATACAGCAATGAAGGTGGTTTTTAAGCCAACTGTTTCACACTACAACAGAATCAAAAGAATCCTTGGAATAGAGACATTCCACATCTCCCAAGAAAGTGAAGTTCAAGCAAACAATGTCAGCTCGGAAAATTATATGCACTGTGTTTTGGGATAGACAGGGGCCAGAGCTTGATTTTTGCCTGGGGGTGAAACGATAAACACAGACACAGAGTGAGACCTTGATTAAGCTGCTTCACATAATCAAAAAAAGAAGGCATGGCATGCTCAGTATGGGAATCATGCTGCTTACAATGCTTGCTCACATACAGCTCATTGAACTCATGATCTCAATGTTTTATTTGGCTGGAAAGAGAGTGATCATCCACCTTATAGTCCTGACCTGGCTTCCAGTGACTACCACTTGTTCCTGAATTTAAAGCAGCACCTCCATGGACAGCACCATGACAACGATGATGGCAAAACAGCAATGGTTATCTTCTCAAGTAACAGATTTCTATGAAGCTGGAATGCAGAAACTGATCATGCAATAAGACCTTAATGACTTCAAGTCCCTTAATGTAGTTGGAAGTTATGTAGAATTATAAATTAAGTACCAGGCTTTCAAGAGAATATAATTTTTTTTTAAAAGCTTGCTTATTTTTTATATCAAAAGGTACTTACTTAAAAACATGCCTCGTAATAATAAATGCTTCCCATGCCTACTTAGTTTGGGGAGGCATGGGAGATTGTGAAAATTAGAGGAAGGAACTCAAGAAAGGATAAACGTGTCAATGGTTAAAATGGGAGGAATGGGAAGGACATTACGAGGATATGCTGAAAGAGAATCATGAGGTGTTTTCTGGGGTGTAAGGTTTTCTGGTATTGGAGATAGAAGAGAGAAGGTGGTGAGTGGAGTAACAAAAGAAGAGATTTATAAGGCACTGAGACAAGCAAAAAGTGAGAAGTAAGTTATTTTTAAGGAATGGAAACTGGCATATATTTATTTCAATTTATAAGAAAGAAAGGAGCTAGATCAGACTGTAGGAACTACAGAGGGATAAGAGTCGCATCATCTACTGGGAGGTTGTATGGACACATTGTTAAAGTAAGAATAGAGAGGGAGATAGCAATTGGAGAGGAGCAGGCTGGTTTTACATCAGAAGGTCATGTGTGGATAATAACTTTACAACTTTTGAATAAAAGGACAGTACAAAATTTGGAGATTCATATGGTTTTCAGATATAAAAAAAAGCTTTTGACAAGGTGCTGGTGAAGAAATTGTTACAAGTTTTTAGTAATTATGGTATTCAACTGACGTACATAAGAACAGATGAAGGCCACAATTACTTCAAGTGCTGTTAAGGTGGGAAGACATCTGTCAAAGATTTTTAAGGTTAATAAGATTTTACACCAAAGTTGCTGCCTTTTTCCAATATGTTTAAGCTTTACTTAGATAATAATTGGAAAAATGGCAGGAAAAAAGTACAAGAATGGGAATGGAGGTGGATGTACACACGCACGCAATTGTTTGCAAATGATCAGGTCACCATAGTATCAGATCAGTTTGATGTTAGCTATATGATAAAACTGATGGAAATCTTTTATTAAGTGGGGGGGTTTGAAGACAAATTTTAGTAAGACAAAGTATGAAATGCTGGTGCAAAATGATGACTTGACTGTGTAGATAGGAATATCATTGAGGTATGTGAGGAGTTTAAGTACCTTAGCTCTATATCACAGGAAGGAAACAGTAGAAAAGATATAAACCATTGTATTGTATAGCTTTTCGGACAGATGGCTATCCAGAAGCGCATGGTGGTCTGAAGGAATACAAAAAGCAACTAAGTATAGGTTGTACAAGATTATTATTGAGAGCATTTTATTGCATAGATTAGAAGTTTAAGAAATTAGAAGAAGAGAGAGGGAAGGTTGTTGGCTGTGGAGATGAATGTGCTGCACAGCAGTTTGGAATTTCTAGAATGCGATGCATGAAGAATGAGATCAAAAGAAGTGGGGCAACAGGTACAGCAATTGATGTTTTCGAGGGAAGAAGACTACAATAGTATGGGCATATTCAGAGAATGAAGCAGTATAGATGGCCTAGAGGATGTTGGAATGGATTCCAGAAGAGAGGAGAAAATGTGGATGGCCTCAAAGGCAGTAGATATCTGGAGAGAAGGAGGCGATGGAGAGAGGGAATTCGGAGGAGGAAAGTTGGCGAAATAGAAGAGTTTGGTGGTTGGGATGTGAGAAACAGCCTTTATAGCTGTAAATAACCGCCTAGAAGAATCATTTCATAAACTGGAAACTTAAAGATGTAAGATAAAAGCCATCAGTAAAAGCTATGTTCAACAAACCAGTTCCCTCAATTCTTTGAAGCTAAAAATCCAATTTTTCAGCATGCTGTTAGCATTTATTATTTTCAAGCCACAAGAGTCATTTAACAAGTTATAGGATTACAGGATTAGCATAAAAAGAAATTTCTTTTAAGGCCAAGATGCATAGGATGGATCTACTCCTTTTCTTAAATCTAAATACATATCAAAATTAGTTTATTACAATGTAAAGTATGTTAGAATTTCATTATTTAAAATTAAATATAGTTGTTAAACTTCTTTTCTTTTTTTTTGTAAAATTATCTGAATGTCAAAGATAAGAAATAACATTTTAAAAACAAAAAGATATATAGATAACAGGAATACATTTAGATTCTATAGAAAATAAGGCATCAGTGAACATAGTTATTACATGCAGGAATATCAATCTCAATGGCACACCTATCACAAATGTTTTAACAAAAAGTCAACAAAAAAGCCAGGTTGCTTGGAAAGGTGAGAAAAAACGTAATTTCAAGTTAAACATTAATTTTATTTATCACACCAGTCAAATCACAGAGAAAATTGAACTGGCTCAAGTATAAGTGGAAAAAGAGTGAATAGATAGATGTCTTGAAATTTCAGTTAGCTTAGTTAAGCAGCAGTTCCCATCTCTGGCTGACCTATCTAAATTATCAAACAGTCCTTCAAACAAGATATTTTCTAATCTTTATTTACATGTTAAAACCCTCTTTAAAAAATGGATATAACCAAAACCTAAATTGTTATAAAAAAATTACTTTTACTGATATTCTTTAGAATGATTGAAAAGTTTGTTTATAATGAAAATTTAGATTCAAATTTCATGTCAACACTGTTCATATGTGTCAAAATTTTGTTAATATGGAGTTTAGAGTCATTTAAGTCTAAATGACTGGCTACTTCTAATTAAAGAAATTTTACATATGCCACAGAATATTGTTATAATTTTCTATGATTTAAACAAATCTCATATAAACTATTCATCCATGACATACCTTACTGATAAACTGAACTAACACAAACTATCAACTCTGTTAATCTAATCTAAAGAGCAGAAAACAACTTCAAAAATTTCTAACATTTTTCATCATCACAAAAGTACAATTTGAGGTCCGCACAATCCATCTTGAGCCCAGTAGTTTTTCTTATTATAATAAAGGTCTGCACAGCAATATAATTATTTTATTTTATTTTAAGAACCATTCAATTTTTGATTAAAAATCATAAACAGACTTTATAGTATTTAAACAGTATTTATTAAACCATAATAAAACTAAACTGTCCAATTTAGAAAATAACATTCTAACCAAATCATGTTTAATTACTATGTAATTGCATTATTTACAGTCCTGCTGAGAAAACTAATTTATTGACCTGTATAAAACAAGATTGGAAAAAGATTTTCAACAACCTTTCTTATATCTAAAAAGATATTTAAAATGAAAAGATTTTTAACCGAGAGTTGTTTATGATATTGATTTTAAAACAAGAATTAAAGATGATGTATATTTCTTTAAATATATTCTTTTAAGGGAAACTACACTAGGGTGGGATAAAACTTTTTGAATCAAAAAATAATTGAACACTTGTGACTGAGAAATTCGATTAGTTATACATATTGTCATCTTATACAAATGTTTCCAAATGTATAAACATTTTAACATTATCCTCCCATTATATTAATAAACTAACTCATGTTTTTCAGAGTAATTTTATCCATTTTATAAAAATTATAAAATTAAAAAATCAAGGAGAAAGTAAGTATACCCTACCTAAAGACCTTATAAAAGAACACCCACCTCATTTAAATGTAATTAAAATGATTTATACTGTGCCAAATGACAATTTAAGTAACAATTATAATTTTTTCAAGCTGCCTCGAAAAATAATTTTTCAAATGTGTTTTTCTCTGTCAATTATTATTTAATTGTTGTTTAGCTTGATGGTATATTTGTATTTTTTTTTTTTTTAGACATTGCATAGCAATGTTGTATGTAGGTTTCTTACTTTTAAGTTTATAAGTTTTATTGTTTATTAATTTTCACTTATCACACTGTTGTTACTTCAGTTTTGCTGAAAATGATTAAGAATATGCCTTAAAAATAGAATAATCAGAGTTTTGATTTTACAAATTAAACTGAACTATTGTTGCATAGTAATATTTTATCTATTTTCTGGATTTTTATCAACCAAGAAAACTTCTATCAAGAAATTTTTCAAATTAAAAATATAATCCATTCTTAGTGTTTTTGTAGTTCTCAATACGTCTGCAATCAATTGTAATTGGCTGAATTAATTATATGATTAATAACACTTTTATCATTTTTTCCATTTTGCAGAGATCTCTTCACATAAAAAACTACAGTAATGTACGTTTACCAATCACTTAAGTAAAAATGTGTTTTCTACAGTTTACAGATCTCTAATGTTTTCTAGTTGGAGCCTGTTTGTACATAATGAAGGATTTTTTTAGAACTATATTTAAATACATTTAAAGAAAAATTATAAATTTTTGAATCATTTTAATTTATTATTTACCTAAGCCAATGATATTTTCAAATTTTAGTAGTAAAAAAATAGTTCCTACAAATTAATTGGTTTTAATAACTACACTAGAATAGTTAATTTTACTTCAATGACTGAGATAGTGCATCACCATACTATACATCATATGCGACATACATCACTGTAGTTTTAAATTTTTTAATTAATTTAATTTTTTTTTTAAATCCACTTAGATGAAGTGATGATGATGATGAGATCTCAGGCAAATAAATTAACTAAACTAACAAAAAAGCCTAAATGATAAAAATTAATTTTAAAAGATTACACTACTACAATGCAGTTTGTTAAGCTGATATATCTACCAAGTTAAGTAAAATTACACATGTAATTCAAAATTCATTCAATTCAAAATAATTCATTTGTACCTAAGTCAGGCATTATATTACATACAAACTTATTACAATACACCCTAAAATACATTTTTATTAAAAAATTATCTTTACATACTTACTTATTCTTTGCCATTTACAAACCCAACTGTCTTCTGGACTCATAACTGATATCATTCTATAAATAGGGAAAAAAAATTAGTAATTAATACTGTACTTTAAACATAAACATTTAGAGACCAAACCAAATTTAGAGATTTTTATTTAAAAGACAAAAAATATTCCTAGTACAATAAACACTGTAAGAAACTATCAAATTAATTGACTGTATTAGTAAAACAAAAAAATATGCAGGAATGGCAGATAAATACTGAGGAGCCTAGCGAATAAATATTATATTGTCTACAGATAACAGGATGTAATATAAATATATACATATATATATATATATATATATATAGAGAGAGAGAGAGAGAGAGATTCGGGAGGAAAGGGAAACAATCTGGTGACTGATTCTAGAGTTTGAAATAAGGAAAAAAGTTCATACAAATATATGTCTGAAAACGCTTTGTTAAGTTACAGCAAGTGAAAATTTCACCCAGATTTACAATTTCCTGATTTAATGAGGCCATACTGAAATTTTTAAGGTAAAGGGGTAAACTTAATGGTTTCTTATGTTTATTTAAAAAGATGAATAAAACAGGTCCTAGAACTCTGCAGTATTCGTGATATCTAACATAAAAAGAAAAATTTGGTGACAAAAAAATCTTTTTTTGCTTAAAGTATAATTTCTTTTTAAAGTGACCAATAGATGTATAAATTTTATTATCAATACTTGTACAGAATATAATTTTGAGAAAAATAAGTCCATGAAACACAAAAAAGAAAAAAATCAACTTTGATTATTAAAAACAAACAGAAAAAAATTAACAGAAGGTTAAATTTTATGCTCATTTCTTATGAATGTCAACCATGGTGATGAAAGGGAAAACATTCTTCAGCTGGTGTGGCATAAACTTACAATGAGCAGACTAAGAATTTCTACAAGACTCAACATTCCTAAAGGAATACTTTAAAGATAAAGGCTATTTTTATCTATAACACAACAACATATAGAATCCACATCAGTGGTCTGAAGAAAACCCCTGTGCTGTAGTTGAATCAAATTTCCAGCAACAATACTCTATGAATATTTGGTGTCGCATGACTAACAACCATTAATAGGCCCTTTCATACTGAACAAATTTTCATGGTGAGAGAAATTATCTGGAATTTTTAAACAATGAATTTTTTACAGTGCTTGAAAATTTCTCAATGGTGAAATGAATTGAAATGTACTATCAATTTTATGAAACAACCACACATTTCACAAATGAAGTAAAACAATTCTTAGATGAAAAATTTACTGGTAAACGGATTGGACATAGAGAACTGATAAAGGACACATCACCAAACCTAGTCTCTTAGATTACTGTTTATTCAGATGAATGAAATGTGAAGTATACAAGAAAAAAGTAGACATAAGTAATGAACTGATTGCTTGCATTCCCAATTCTGCTGCCCTCATCAAGGAATGCAAAGATATCATTAGGTCGGCAACAAAAATGTAAGGAAACAAGTAGAATGGCATCAATGTAAATGGTAGAATTTTCAAACATTTACTGTTAACTAATGCACTATAAACCACAATGAGTATTTTTTAAAAAGTATTTTAATTTTTCTAAGGTTTAAATCTATTATACTATAAGTAGCTGCTTTTATTTTTACAGATTCATAACATTGTCCTGTTAATTTTGTTTTTATTTTTAATAATAAATGTTGATTTTTCTTAGTTTTTAAAAAAACTTTATTACATCAATTTTCTCAGAATTAAATTGTCTACAAGTTTTGTTATAAAATTTACACATCTATTAGCCATTTAACAAAGTTATTGTACTTTAATCCTTAAAAAAATGTCTTTTTCATCACTGAACCTTTTGTTTTAATTGGATATCGTGAAAACTGCAGGTGATAAGTTCTGGGACCTGTTTTATTCAATTTTTTAAGTCAAACAAACAAAAACCATTAATCAATTGTCCCTTATGTAACAACTTAAAAATTCCATTATGTCATCATTTCATTGGGGGAACTGAAATTAAGTGAAATTTTTCACTTCCTGTAACTCAATAACAAAGCGTTTTTGAACAAATGTTTGTATGAATTTGTTTCCTTATTTCAAGCTCTAGAATCAGTTCCCAAATTATTTCCTTTTTCTCCTGAATCACCGTTCATGCGTGTGTGTGAGTGTGTGTGTGTGTGTCTAGAAGTATGAGTGTAAGTGGTACCCCAGGAGGGGCTCAATGGGTGATTGGATTTTATGTAGGACAGATGTGTGCCATCTACTAGTGCAGTATGTTTTTTGTAATTTGTGTGTAATTCAAAAATGTAATACAGTCCATTTTGTTGTTTTCAATGTGTTTTAGAATAAATGTTGTTAACCTCCGTGTACATCTCAGGTTTTTTTTTATCTGTGAATAATCCAAAACATTTTGTGGTCCTTGACGGGCAAATTTTCTGAAAAATTATGTGACCAAATTTGATAAACTGTCCAGTGAACTTGTGAAATCGCAATCTAGCTGGGTGAATACAGTTTTAAATACCATGTATTATGTGTAAGAGTCGTGTTTATTTATAGAATTACCTATTTCCATGTTATTTATTACTATTATTTAATATCTAAAAATCTGTTTTATTCATGTGACTGTTAAAGTTAAAATGCTGACTAAACCAAACTAAGTTTATTGCTACTGTTACCAGCAGTTATGTAACATATTTAAAGTAATCAGTTTTTTTTTTACAATATTACAAGTTTATGAAAAAAGCACTATGTGCACGTATTTAACATTGCATATACATAAATGAAATAAGGTAACAGTACATGCAACATAAAGTACAAATAGCGGTCAATTATACTTGATATTGAATTCATTCTTGGAATTGAAATTTGTAAAGTGGCATTGGTCTGTCTGCTGTCGATGACAGCAGCCGCATTATGGTAGTTGTGCAGTATTGGTGACTTGGAAAGCCAATACTTATCTTATCATTTAGCAGTCAGAGAGATAAGTAATCTAATTATAAGTCATTTACATCACCAATTTATATTTTTGTTCCCTGTTATATTCTCATATAATTTAATAGCCCTATCACTAATAATTCTGTATCTAATCCTATTATTTGTTATTACATTCCTGATTTATTTGAAGTTGTTATTACATCATTATTTACAGTTCTTGTTTATTCTTGGGGTGGTACAGTGTACAAAAAGCAAAATGACAGATTTAGCAAAATTAAAAAGAGATCGTGGAACACTCAAGGTCAAGTTCACTAGATTGAAAACATTTTTTGAGTGTAAGGCTAACAAAAATGAATTAGACCAATTAAAATTAAAATCTGATGTGTTTAAGAACATTTTGCAAGAATTCGGTAGTTATTCAAACAAATATTGAATCCCTCAATTCAGAAGGTGCTGAACAAGAATATGAGGATTTGAAGATGGATATTTCAGATTAGTTGAAGATGTTCAGAAATTTATAGATCAATTTTCAGTTAAGTTAAATACACAGGCCTCTAGTGAAGCTGTTCAAGCATCATGACTGGTGAAATTACCGCCAATTAATCTTCCAGTATTTCATGGCCAATATGATGAATGGGCATTGTTTTCAAGTACATTTTCATCAGTCATTGATAAAAACGTGTTACTCTCAGATATGCAAAAATTTCAATATCTTAAGTCTGCTTTAAAAGGTACTTTAAAAGGTTACTTCTATACTTTCGTCTTTAAAAGAGACATCAGAAAATTATAAAATAGCGTGGGAGCTTTTAAGGTCTAGATATGAAAACAAACATTATTTAATCAATAAACATATGAAAGCATTGTTTAATCAAGTAAAAATTGAAAAGGTGACTGCAAATTGTATTCAGTAGGTTATTGACAACACCCAAAAGCATAGTGCTTCAGGTTTTAGGCCAACCTGCTAATCATTGGAATACGGTAATTATTCACTTAATGACCAAACAATTAGACAATACAATTTTTTGTGAGTGGGAGGCATCAAATAAAAGCAATGACATGCTCACATCAGAAGAGTTAAAGAAAATTTTTGTTCCAAAAATGTCAAGTTTTAGAAGCACTTTAGAAGACAGAAATCTAATTAAACGCTCTCAGATTACAACTAGTGTTGATCATAGTTGTAGTAAGTCAACAAATAAAAATAAAAACATGTAGTAAATTATGTATCCTCTCCAATCAAATATTTATTATGTGAAAGGCTCGATGCAATTTATTGATGTGAGAAATTTTTATCATTATCAGTGTCAGATAGGGAAAAGGCAATGAAAAGGTTGAAACTATGTTTCAATTGTTTATTGGGCAACCATAGAAGTAATGAATGCAATTCTAGTTGCTGCAAAACTTGTGGCAAAAGACACCAATCTTTATTACATTTTCCACAATCACAGAAAAGTTATAAGGGTAAAATGTTGGGCATCAACTTAAGATAAACATAAGAGTGAGGCAACTAATGAGGAGGCTCAGCCTACAATTGCAGCTCATTGGAATTCAAATCAAGTAAATCTCGCAGTATTATTGTCTCCTGCAGTAGTGACAGTTATTAATAAATGAGGCACTCCTCAATTATGTAGAGCTCTCTTAGATTCAGGGAGCCAAAGCCAATTTTATGAGTAAGAATATGGTACAGAGGTTAGGGTTGTAGTGCAATAAGTGTAATATTGAAATTAGTGGTGTTGGGTGTTCATTCACACAAACAACACAATGTCTCAATGTGTAATAAAATCTCGAGTCAATACTTTTTCAATAACAATGGATTGCACAGTTTTAAAAACAATAACCCAACCAATTCTAACATTATCAATTGCTAAAAATGATATCATAATTTCATCAAATTTACAATTAGCCAATTCAGAATATCATAAGTCAGGAGATCAATAAGTCAGAATATCATAAGGAGATCAATATCAGATCACATTGATCTCCTTATTGGAGCGGAAAATTTCTAGTCTATTATGTGAGGAAAGAATCAAATGTAGTGGATCATCATTAGTATTTCAAACACCTTGTTAGGGTGGGTCCTGTCAGGAAAGATCAAGACAAACCATGTGGCTGGTGCTGCAGTATTGTAATTTGTCAGTTAAAGGGAAAATCAATAAACAGTTGCCAACAATTTTGGAAGGTAGAAGAGATTGATCACTCTGTCAATAAGCTAAGATCAAAATCTGAAAATGATTGTGAAACTAGTTTTGTAAAAACAGTGAGTCGTGATTTAGATGGTAGATTTTTGGTAAGGTTGCCAATAATATCTCCTCAAAGATTAGGTAGCTCTCAAGAAATGGCAATACATAGATTAAAGGCAATTTAATCACAATCTAGAACTAAAGAAAAAACATGGTGAAGGAATATGTGGACTTAGGTCATGAGACTAGTCTCTGGAGGTGTAGAAAATCAGCAGCCCATTCCAGGGTACTATTTACCCCATCATGCAGTAATAAATGAAGCCCAACAAAGATTGCTGATGTAGAAATGTGGAAGGGTACAACATGGCTTTCAAAAAATAAGGACAACTGGCCTCAGTCAGAAATGCAGCTAAATGATGCAATACTAAATGCTAAAAGAAAGAAAGAGAAGTTGATAACTATGATCAAAACATGTGGAATTTTTGAATTTGTATTCATCTCTATCGACTTCACAAAAAACAGTGGCATACTGTTTATGATTCTATCACAACTATAAACCAGAAAAAGATGAACGAGTGATTAGTTCATTATCCGTAACAGAATTGAATAATGCTCTAAATTGTTTGATTAAACTAGCACAAGAAAGATTTGAAAAGGATTTACAGATCTGAGCAAGGGGTTACAAGTAAACAGCAAAAGTGTTCTACGAACATTACATTCATTTTGTGACAAAAAAGACATCATTCATGTTGGTGAAGGTTGAGGTTTTCTGAGTTAACATTTGCTCAACAACATCCAATTGTTTTTACCTGCAAACCATCAGCTGACTAATTTAATCATGAAGCATGAACATATCAAACAACTGCATGCAGGACCTCAGGCATTGCTTGCATCAATTCGGAGAAGGTTTTGGCCTCTAAACAGACGCAATACAAGAAAAATAGTGCATGAGTGTGTCACCTGTTTTAAGATCAAACCCAAGAGTTGCACAGCCAGTTAATGGGACACCTCCCAAAAGAACATTTACAACCTACACATCCATTTTTAAATACTGGTATTGACTACTGGGAACCAGTTATAATACGAGCAAGCAGAAGAGGAATCACTCCAGACAAGGCATATATTGTAATGTAGTGTTTGTCTACATAGCTATAAAGACTGTACCATTTAGAGTTAGTCAGTGACTTAACAACAGAATCCTTTCTTGGAACTTTCTTAAAAGATTTATGTCCAGACGCAGAAAGGTATCTCAATTGTTTTCTGATAAAGCAACCAATTTCGGTGGTGCCAATAAGGAACTTGAATTTAGTAGAGCCTTGCATAACAGCAAAAATCACATGGAGCATGTGGAAAAATGGCTAGCTAAAGACAGCATTAAATGGATATTTATACCACCACGAGCACCCAATTTCGGAAGGTTATGGGAAGCAGCAGTGAAGTCATTAAAGTTCCACCTAAGAAGAATCGTAGGTAATGCTACTCTAACATATGAAGAAATGTACACTATTACGAACCATGATTGAAGCTTGCCTAAATTCCCGTCCTCTATCACCTTTATCTAATGATCCAAATGATTTACTTCTCTTAACTCCTGGACAATTCCTAACTGGTGATGCAATAACTTCTCCAGTTGAACCCGATTTACAATCAACACCAATGAATCAATTCACCAGATGGCAGATTGTGTAACAGAATCTCCAACACTTTTGGTCCAGATGGTCAAAAGAATATCTAACCTGTCTTCAGCAGAGAGTGAAGTGGCAATTTCCTTCCGAGAATTTGTCGGTAGGCGAGTTGGTGATAATCAAGGAGGATAACTTACCCCCTCTTAGATGGAGCATGGGATTATACCCCAGTTTCATCCAGGAAAGGATGTAAGTGTCAGAGTGGCAACAGTTAAAACTGCAACTGGTATTTACTAGATGGTTATTACTAGATTCTGCCAACTACCTATTAAGTAATAGACTTCTATTGAAGATTACATAAACATTCTTCATAGTGTCATTATTGTTTATATTTCTATATTGTGCGATTTATTTTTATTGTAAAATTAGGTTGAATTTTTACATACTTGAATGATTTTGTATAATTTAATTGGGTTTTATGTATCTTAAGTGTATCACGTTCTATAGATGGAACTGTTTACTGACTATTATAAATTTGTTTGCAGACAATTTATTGATAGCTTAGTTTTAGAGTATGGCATTTCTTGTATTTGTGCCTTAATCTTAATTTTTTATTCATACCTTAACTTGTATGTTCTGTTTTATTGAAGGTGACCATTCAAGATGGGGGATATGTTGAATACTTAGTAGTGTGTGTGTATATGTCTAAAAGTATGAGTATAAGTGGTGAGGGCCCACGAGGGGGTCAATGGGTGATTAGATTTCATGTAGGACAGATGTGTGCCGTCTAGGGGTACAGTATGTTTTTTGTACATTTGTGTGTAATTAAAAAATGTAATACAGTTCATTTTGTTGTTTTCAATGTGTATTAAAATAAATGTTGTTAACCTCAGTGATCACCATTTCAGTTTTTTTTATATCTGTGAAAAATCCAAAACACTGTATTTAGTGAGGTTTTTCAAAAAGAAACTAGTACAAGGGTAAACAAGGCAAATAAATTTTTCAAGCTTAACATTATGCTACAGGATGTAAATTAAGACTAAGGATGTATGCTAAGACTATAAAAATTATTGGACAACATACTATGCTATGAGCTTGACACATGTCGATAAAAATACGATGGAATGGGCAGCAGAAATGAACCGAGCACATTCAACACGGTAAGAAAATGAATGAAGCAGTAAAAAATTAATATGTCAGTACAAAGATAAATACATGGGCATTTAAGGAATTATGAAGAAATCAAAACTGACAAAAAAAAGGATAAAAAGTAATGTCAGGACTAGAAAGAAGGTGTGACTCAGAAATGGAATTTGACCTGACAAGATAACGAAGATGAAAAAAGGTATGGTGGACAACATGTCCTGACAAAAATTTGAAAGGATAAACCTTAAGTTAATGCTTTTTTAGATTAATCCACAACCCCTTTTTTAGATTAATATTAAATTAATGAGTTATTCATTAAGTAAATTTTCAAGTTTTTAAGTATCAAGTCATTAAGTATTTCTGAGTCTTAAATTTAATTAGAACTTCTATTTGGGTATAAAACTCAACCACCAGATTGTTCTGTTTCTATTGCAACGGTTTCTATTCATTCAGCTGGGCTGAATGAAAACTAGGCTCATTTTCATCAAATGTATCTACATTCACTGATATCTTTAAGAGTTAGAAGCAACTCTTGAGTTGTAACAGAGCAATTAACTTCAGTTTCATCATCACTGTCAATCTCACACTAAAATTGATAGTGACAGTGACAATGATTGATAGTGCAAGATCATATTTTTTTAGAAAGTACTGTAATCGCGGAAAATTTCGGTTCTCAGATTTCAATGGAAATATCCATTTTGACCATCCCTGAATCCATTTTGACAAGTTTCAGTGTAACATCTGTACATACGTATGTATGTATCTCGCATAACTCAAAAACAATTGGCTGTAAGATGTTGAAATTTTGGATGTAGGGCTGTTGTAACATTTAGTATTGCTTTTGAATGCAATTGACTGAACCAAAGGTGTTCAAAAAAGCCCAAAATCCAAAAATATTTAGATTTTGGATTTTTACTTGACTGCAGTAATAAGCTTTCATTACAAGCTTTTCAATGATATATCATCATAAATGGTACTTATTTTCATCAGTTCCATAATTATAGCCAAATAAAGTTTTAATTAATGAAGTATATGGATCTTATAAGGGAAAGGCACATCGGTTCAAATTATACTTCATCTCCTTTTTTTTCTTAATTTAAATATATTTATTTATTAATAATTATTAACCTCTGATTGTTAAAAATTGTTACGATGAATAATAATTCAATTAAAAAAAAAAAGTGAAAAAATATCTGAAGTCAATACTGGAATAAAATTTTATGTACTTTTCATTTTAAACAAATGTGTGCAAGGCGTACAAGGAAGTCATGGTGTCTACTTCGGATTTTTAATCATATCATAAAAAATTTAACTGAAAATGCCTAAATTTGAAGTAAAACGTATTAAAAAACTATGGGATAATAAATATATACTGAATCAGAAAAAATCTTAATACACTTTAAATCACTTACATCATTGAAAAATATTTTCACCCAACAAAAAATCACCAATTCATATATGACCTGAATATATAAAGCAGTTAGCAAGTGGATCAGTATGATCACACTCATTATTCTAAAAATTATTATGAGAAACCTCAAATCAAAAATTCATTTCTAATATAGGGGCTGAATTAAATATGACGGTGAACAAAAAAAAAGTAACAACAATTATACTTACCCATCAAAGTTAGAACTTGTGCAGTCATATACATTATCTCTGTTATTTTTCATTCTGAGAAATTCATCACAATTTTCACATCCTTCAAATTCAAACTGATCAAAAGTCTGAAAAAAAGTAAAATAATTGAAAAGTAGCATTCCAAAAATCCTTCCAGAGACAACTTGATGAGTTAGATAATTATAATAGAAGTAACATGACCAATCTAAAAAATAAATCAATTTTTTGATTCAACAGCTACTTTGACTAAAATGTGCACACACATGCATTTACACAAAAACAAATACACACGCGCACATGCATGCACACAAAATAGATTTACTTGATCCACTGATCTTTTCAATTAATTTGAATATAAATTAAAGATTCATCAAGACCAAACATTCACCACGATACATCTATAAATTATATATATATATATATATATA
>JAAAKQ030153151.1:26022-53886 GCA_010016005.3 Zanna intricata | reverse complement strand
TCAAACTTTTCCAGCGAGAAAATTGATGGCTACGGTTTTTTGGGATGCTAAGGGCGTCTTGTTCGTTGATTTTATGGAGGGTGGTACGACAATCACTTCTGCAGTGTATTGTGAAACGTTAAAGAGACAAAGACGAGCAATCCAAAACAAGTGTCGTGGTCTTCTGTCATCTGGTGTCATGTTTGTTCAAGACAACGCTCGTCCTCACACAGCTCAAAGAACAAATGAACTTGCCAGGTTCAAAAGGGACGTTTTCATCTGTTCCCATACTTAAAGCAGTGGTTTGCATTTCAGCGGTTTGCCAATGATGAAGAGCTTCAAAACGCTGTAACAGGTTGGCTTCAGTTGCAGGCGGCAGATTTTTATGCTGAAGACATTTCAAAAACTGTTAAAGGATATCACAAGTGCTTGAATTTGTTTGGAGATTATGTCAAAAAGTAGAGAAAAGTCGTAGTTTTAAGATGTATGTAATAAAATTTTTGTATCTCAACTAGTTTAATTTTTATTTCAAAACAGAGGTTACTTTGTGGGATGACCCTCGTAGTATATATAATAGTTCTAGATCTGTATTGTAAAATTATAATCATAGTCTTGATTATAATAATAAATTGCATTGAAAGTGGTTTAAAACTTTTTAAAATTTTTAGAATTAAAAAATATAATTGTATTGAAATAAGATAGGTATGTCCTTGTTGATTATAGTGCTACTGCTAATGTGTTTTCTACTGTTTGGTTTTATTTTTATTTATTTTTTTTTTTTATTTTTACTTAGTGTAAAACATTTATTAGCTTAAGTGTGAATTATGAATTTATAAATTTATGAATGGCAATTTTCTTAGAGATTTTTTTTTTCTTTTCTTCTTAAAAAAGCCATCTTTGCTTTGTAACAGCTAGTATTTTATTTTCTTCCTTTGCATATGAGTGTTATTTTATTATTTCTGTTGATTTATTTTATAAAATGCATGCATATCCTAATTTTTGTTTTTCCTTAAAATCTCTTGTAACATGTGTTTGCTGTTTACAAGTGTTTTTAGAAGTTTTTATAATTAAATATTAATAAATTTAATTATTAAAAAAAGCTAATAAAACAATCAAAGCTTGTATAACTATTTTTGTTCTCTATCTTGAACCCAGCTGGCTACCCGGTGCTTCCATACTGTTCAAGATATTCTCAGCAACAAGCAGGTAGGAACAAACATATGGAATGCTTTCCCTACTTTTTTCTGTATGTATTTTTTTTATTACTTTTTTGTTTAATAAATTCTTTATTAAAATAAATTTTCTTTATCTTATTTTTCAGTACCATTAATTACATTTATGTTATATGCTAATTACTATTGCATTGTAAATTTAACAATGAAATTTTAGAATAGTGTCACAGAAACTAAAATTAGATAACTTAAAATTTAGTTAATAGCAAGTTGTACAAGGTTGTACAAAATTGTACTACAGTAAAAATGTACTTTATTTATATTGATACATTGATTTCATATTTGAGTTACAAATACAGTTTATTAAAAGGTTGTGAAGAAACTTTTTTTTTATTATTTATTTCATAGCCAGCTATATTTGGATATGCTTTTAAATACTTTTTCACAGTCCTGAGAAAAATATTAAACTACACTGATCTGGGGAGCTTGAGGTCTCACTGTAGCTTGATTATCCTCTATTGTTTCTACCTTTTATTTATCCTTCATTTTTTCTTCCTTGGATAAGCACCATAGGAATCGGGTTGGCTGCCACACAGTTCTGTCTGCAAGATTGGGAATTAATAGCTGGTGGAGCTTAGTGTGGCAGTGATTTTCTATGTTGTGTTATCCAGGGAGTCTTGTTTCCTACCTGGGGATTGCACAAATATTTCAGTTAGTCGCTCACTATTTGGTAAAGCTGGGCTTCCTATAATTTATTTGCATTAAATATTTCCCATTATACTGTGTAGTTTATTGTAATGCATGATAATGAATGCTTTTAATGTAGTAATGAAGTTTATATTATATTTGCTTTTGATTTTATTGCATGTAAAGTGAATGTGTATTTTTTATTTTCATTTTATGTTAGTGATCCTATAGCAGCCTTTATCTGTCTATTTTAGAAGGTAGTACTGCTTTCACTGATAAATTATTATTAATTGAGATGGAAAAAATATATTTTAGCAAGTTTGATGTTTACATTAAAATTAATCCTGGCTGGTCAATTGTATTTAACTGGAATGGTGTCGGTTAAAGTAGGTGCAACTATAAAAGTTTGTCCATTACTGTATAAACTACCTCAGCAGAAGTTAAGCTTTGACTGTAATATGCTATCACTTAACAGTTTTTACCGCAGTTCTACTAATTTCTTGTAAGTCAGTTGGTGTATAGTTAGTTATTGAGGTTATTTATATTTTTAAAAATGGACTCTGATGTAAGTAGCAGTCACCTTGATTTATGAAGAAGAGAAAGTTGAAGAAAAAATGTTTGTTAGCCTTCAAATACTTCACGTCTTTTAGATTAGAAGAAGTAAATGTATTTTAACGTATATAATATTGATTGTATTTGTTATTCCTAATTTGCCTTTTCAATGAAGATTTAATCTCTTTCCATTTTATATTTTTCATTAGATTGGTTTTTATCTCTTCGTTTTTCAGGACCATGAAAGGACTAAAATGTAACCATCCACTAATGACTTATTGACTGCTTTGCAATAGACAAACTACTTTCTCGATTGCCTGCTGTGACTACCATAGCTATGACAGTTATACTGTACCGCTGATATACTTTATAACAGTGTTATATAACAGCGTTTATAACAGTGGTTTGAAAACTGCTTGCTGGTAATTGTGATAGACAATTACATTCAAATGTAACTGTTATGCCTCTATTTAAATAAACACATATGTTTTTAAATTACAGAACAATGTTTATTAATTAAAACATAAATAATTGTTTATTAATAACAACAACATTAATAATTGTTTGTTAATTATAAAAGTGAATGTTGAAATGAAAATATTAAAAACGGTCCTCTTAATGATTCCAATCCTAGATTGATAGTATATATATATATATATATACAATAATATATGCTACATGCATAGATAAGTATTGGAATTAAATATTGAATTACAATAGTATCGAGTCATCATGGTTAATGTTATACTAGGTATAGAAGTATAATTTTGGTATTTTAATTGAATGGATACTTTTGAACCAATTTTAATTTATATACATATTTATTGATTTAAATCGTTGAAGTATAATAGTTATAAATTAAAAACCAGTCGAGTTTAAAAAGAATACGATATATTATTGCAGTCTTGATGGCCGTCTAAGGACCAGTGGAATTTGTGATTTTTGTGAAGAAGTAATCTCAATGGATGAGTAAGTGTTCAGGTATTTGGTATAAACTTTGCATATAGGTAACTATTCCTAAGAATCTCTTAACATCTTGATTTGCTGGTCTAAGTACGTTTATAATGGCTGTGACCTTAGTTGGGACTTAACAAAAATTTTTCCTTGTTCAGTTACATAGCCTAGGCGTTGGACTTTAGTTTTGAAAGATTCACCATTTTGCTTTGTCAAGATGTGAATCAAACTCTTGTAATCCATTGAGACAAACCGTCTGGTTTTTGTAGCATTGTTCTCATTCTTTTGCATGAAATATTATATTGTCAAATTGTGTTATAACCCCTTTGAGTCCCCCCAAGACTTTGTCCATGACAAGATAAAACTCATTTGGTGTGCAGTTTTGATTCCAAATGAGAGGTGATTGAAGATACAACTTCCTGTAAGAGTAATAATCATTTGAATTTTAGCATTCTCCTCATTGACTGGTACGTGAAGATATGCTTTAATTAGATCTAGCGAGGAATAATAAAAAAATTTGTTGAGTGTTCTAATAAATGCATCGATTTGTGGTATTGAGTAGTGTGCATCTTGTAGTTTGGGGTTCACTCCTACTTTGTAATCAACACACAGATGCACAGCATCATTGTGCTTGGGGATCACGACAAGTAGAGATGCCCAGTCACTTTCTTGGACTTTTAGATAATGCCTTGGTTTTCAAGTTCTTATTCTAGCTTTATTTTGAGAGCATGAGGAAATTTCCTAGCTTTATAATCTATGGGTTTTGCATTTTTTCTTAGTTTGAGAGAAATTGTTTTTTTTTTTTTTGTTTAACCTCTGGAATCAGTTAAGGTATATCTTCAGAGGATGAGATGAATGAATTGTAGCATGTGTGAAAAATGCTATGCCTGACTGGGATTTGAACCTGGGACCTCCAGATGAAATGCCGAGATGCTACTGCTCGCACCATGGAGGCTGGCAAGAGAGAGAGAGAGAGAGAAATTGTAATGTTCCTGCATTTGTCAACTTGTTTTTCAAACAGATCAGCATATTTATTAAAGATTTCATGTTCTATATTGATTGGTAATACTGAATAAATTGAATATAACCTTTATTATTTTTATTAACCTTTTTGTTGTTGATATCTTGTAGGTGAATGTCCCTTACCTAGGAACATCTTAAGAGTGCAGAAAAATTATGTGGAACTATGTAAAGTGTGTCAGTTGATTTTCTATCTTTATATGGAACTTCTACCTCGGCTGCTTCCAATGATTAAATATACCAATGATGTCTGAGCGAAATCGTATGTTGATATTCTGAAGTTCACTATTCAGATTTAGTTTGTTAAAATTTGATTTTTTTAACAGTGTTTGTCCAGCACCAGAATCCACTTCAAACTCCTGGATTTTGATGTTTATTTTTACTTGAATGAAGTATTTTTCTTTGCCTTAATCTGGATTGTAATTTCATAAGTTGTGATTTGATCTTGGAGGAAGGAATCTTCTGCATCTACTTTCTGTATACCTTTCTTTTCAGACATCAGTCTTTTTAGGCCCATGTGACTGCCTTGCATTCTACAGTACTCGCATTTTAATCTAGATGGGTCAACCTTACATTGGAATGAAGTATGATTATTCCTGGCACATTTTAAGCAGAGTTCTTTGATTCCTAAATATTCTAAATTAAGTCGAGGTCTTGGTGTGGAGAACTCTGGTGTTCCTAATAATATCTTGAATTTGTCATGTCTCTAGGTTTGAGGTAAAATTGCTTGTACTACTATTTTGTGGTCTAGAAACTCTGTGTACATCGATTGAGGAATTTTATATTGGGATATCGAATTGTTGATTAGCCAGCAATGATGCTTTTAAGGTTTGAGTTATTGAAACTGCATCTTGAAAAGTTTTGAGTTGTCTAGCAGCAATTGATGACATATGTCTTGGTTGGAAAGTCCTCTGATTAATGTGAATGCAGAAAAAGATCTGCAACAGACTTTTTACATTTGCATTGAAATTCACATGTTGAAATAAATTTATGTAATTGTGTGACAGAATCTTGAATTGGTTGATTAGATTCTTGTTTTTTTTAGAGGAATTTATATCTCTCAACTAAAATGTTCTTTTTCTCAGTTAATTATTCATTCAAAGTTTGAACATCATAAGTTAGGGTATGTAGTCCTTTTGGTGCTGCTACTTCTTTATTAATAAAAAAGTTATTAAATCTTTGTATAATTGAATTTATTTTTATTTTTGTTAAATTTTTCAAAGTTACTTAAAATTATGTTGAATTGTTGGTTGAGGATTTTGATTAGTTTTGAATTGTTGTACATTGTTTGAAAGTTTTGTTGTTGCATTTGCAAAAGCTGAGTAAGTTGTTCAGCATCACTTTTGAGTTATGAAATTTTATTGATATTGATAATATTATCTTTAAAAATATTTATACACTTAAAAACAGCTCTACAATTACGAATGAATATTATGAACTAAGCAATTTGAATTTGAATGGGTTTTAAAAAAAGTATAAGGAAATTTGTTGAGAAGTTAAACATGTAAATAAACCAGCGGGACGCCGATGCTTTTTTTTAACTTTTTGTGTGCAAAGATTTTTCTTTCTCCTTGTCACCTCGTGTTATGTCTCTGATTAAATAAACACATGCATTTTCAAATTATAGAACAATATATATTGATTAAAACATAATAAACAATTACAGAAGTGAATATTTTAATGAATATTGAAAAACTCGTCTTAATGACATATATCTTAATGCAGTCATCTTAATGATTACAATCCTAGATTGATAGTCTACATACATCGCTATATAGAATGTTGGAATACAACAGTAACCATAGAAGAACAAAAAAATCTGTAGAATTCAAGCCTGCGTAGTTGCAGTATTGAATGCATATTACTTAGTTTTCCAGGATATTACTTGCTGAGATGTTGCAGATATTTTGAAACCATCAGGTTGTAAAGTATCACAACCATTTACCATTTTATCCTAGATAAATATTCTAGATAATTAGATCAATATTCTAATTGAGTGTTGTTAGTTAGCATCTGTTGCATTTTTATTTTAAAAGTGCTTATTTTTTTTTATAATTGCTATACATAATTGCTCGACTTAAAATTATAACATTAATGCAGTTACTCCTCAGTTTACAAAATGATTTACAAACTTTGATGTATTAATAGGCATTATGTAACTTTATGTACAGAAGATAATAAATCAGTATAGTTTATCCAAATGTATATGTTTGTACATACCTTAGATGTTTAATTAACGAATAGATAATTGTGAGAAAATTAGTTGTAGAAACACTAGTTTTCCAAATTGTGTTGCTAAACAGAAATTCCAAATGTTATAGGTTATTTCTTATAAATAAAATAGCAGTACCAATCAGAACATCAGTTATAATTGCATGAAGTGGGAGTCAAATTTTGGAATGCAACTTTTGATGGAGCTATTTCAAATTTAAGTACTCTGTAAAATGTATGATATAAGTTTCCTGACAAACTGTATTTAATCAATAGAATAAACCACAAAGTATTTTATAGAAATCATAAAATGTACGTTAAAGTAGCTGCACAGAGCTAAGTTCTGATGTAGCTGACAAATTGGAATTGTTAAGTCCAAAAAGCATTTACAGTTTTTTACTTGTGCTATGGTAGAATTTACTAGGATGATAGACAATTTTATTTATTTATTCATTATTTCTCATCTCCTCTTTTTTTACATAATTTCAAGAAACATATTACTTGAATAAAAGAAAACAATTTTATATCAACTTAATTGTAAATTGTATTTAAAATCTAATAACATTATTAAAGTTTCTGATATATCTAGTTCTGACTTAGTTTGTTAGTTTCTTTTACAGATGAAGAGAAATTAGGTACTTCCGAGAAAAAACGTGTATGGAAGTTACAGTCACATATTTTAATTTCTTTAAAAGAATAAAAAAAAATAAACATAAAGCACTCTGCTGCCTACAACAGAAGTAATTGAAATAATACTCATATTAGTCTCAAGTATTTTAAACTCCCAAAATACCAACATAAATTTCATGTATTCTATTTGTTCAAATGTTTGTTGATAAAAAAAAGAATATATAACTGTAAAGAGAAGACATATCATGTCAGCTTAAAGAAATAACATTCAACATTATCGTTCCCTAAAAGCCATCATTTAATACTAATTAAAATTTTCTATAAGTTGTTTATTTCATTGGGTATAGTTTTGTTATATGTAAAGGTAGAACCAATAAAATATGTTTATTTATTCTTGGTGGTAAAAATAACTGGTGGTTTTTTATCCACCTTTGATAAAAAATATTTTTAACATCTTGTAAAAATATAGGTATCTTATATATAGGTAGCAAGTCCGAGTATTAAAAAATCTGTAATGAATACGTTATACAAAGTTTCTTAGAGATTGACCTGATTATATATACTTTAGTCCCATGATCAAGGGATGCCACGCTATGGTAAGCACCACCCTATATCGTTAGGCCATATTTCAATCTGTTTTTGTGTATTACAGATATTTCATTATAAAATCAGGAAAATGTTGAGGCAACATGCATATACAAATTTTTTACTGATCTTTTTATATGAACTGCCCATTTAATTCCAGGATCTATGATTATTCCCAAATAATGTTGTCAGTCTCATTGATCTGATTACAATTGCAACCACAAGCTTTACAATTATTTATATGCATTTGTAGAGCCAATGGTTTTTCTAAATTTGACCTTAATTTAAAAGTGATTAACTTGGTCTTTTCTCTATACAGCTGCAAAGAGCTGTACACAAACCATACACTAAGCTTCTGAAGATCATCAAGGATCATCTTTCAAAGTTCACTTCTATCTTTCACCCAATAACTTTAAGCTGTCATCTGCAAATGCTGTGATAGCACTATTAAGAACACCTCCACATAAATCATAGATGTAAACTAAAAAGAGCTCTGCTGCAAGCGCAGAGCTGAGGACACAACAGATAATGATGGGATTTGTTACTCAAAGAATTTTTAACTCCTAACTTGCTGGGTTCTATCTGATAGAAAGTTAGCAAACTTCCTTCACAGACTCCTCCGACACCAGCATTTCTCAGTTTTTGGAGAAAGATTCTGATCAACAGAATCGAAATCCTTTCTTTAGCATTGCATCATTGCATTGTATTGAGATTTAGCATTGCTGATTTGGTATTACGGCCTTTCCTAAAACCAAATTGATTATTACTATAGAAATTTGTCTTGCTTAGCTAATTTTTATTTCAAAAAATTTTACTATCCTGTACTTTCTATTTTCATAATCAAACAAACCATTTTATTATTTTTAGAGACTTTTAGGAAAGGTTTAAAAGACCCAGTAAAGTTAGTGAATAAATTCAAGAGTGAAGAATCCCTAAAATGTGCTGAGGTTTATTTGTTTACACTTATAATAGATGAATACCAGTTTTGAACCACTCTGGAAAAAACTTTGCTCTTGAAATTTTAAGCAATATTACGAATATTTGAATAAGTGACAGATTATTAGCATTTAACAATTTAATTATTTTTGAACCTACAAATGACTTTAGCTAAAGAAAAATTGCCGTTGTTGCTGTTTCAAACTTAAGAGTTGTGCCAAAGCTTATAAAATAACTCTTACTTTGCAAATGTATACAAGGGTCATTCAAAAAGTAAAGAAGTTTTTTTTTAAATTATTTTATTATGGCCAAACAAAACCTTTTTTACAACATACCTAATATTTAAACTATTTTTCTATGTAATCGTTGTTAAAATATTATGTGTTGTCATACTGTTTCACCAGTTTTGCTATGCCTTCTGCATACTCAGTTGCCGCCAAGTTGTTTAACCATTCAAAAACACCTCCTTCAGTTCCATAGTGGCTCCTGCCCAAAAAGTCCTTCACTTTGAGAAACAGATGGAAACCACTTGGGGCCAAGTCTGGGCTATAGGGCGGATGATCAAAAAGCTCCCAACAAAAGTGTTGCAGCAAGTTCTTCATCAATGCAGCAGAATGTGGTTTTGTGTTATCATACAAAAGCATAATGCCATTAGACAACAATCCACGCTGTTTCTTTTGAATGGTGCGGGAGAGTTGGTGAAGCATCTGACAGTAGGCCGCTGCATTTATGTTCTCTCCTCTAGGCATGTAATCGATGAGTAGAACACCCTTTCAATACCAGAACACTGTAGCCATAACTTTTCTGGGGCTCTAAACTTGATTTGCTTTTTCAGTTTTGATGGAGAAAAGGAATGATGCCATTCCATTAACTGGCGTTTTGTTTATGGAGTGATATGCGAAATCCAGGTTTTGTCTCCAGTAACAATTTGGTTCAAAAACTCATTGCCATCTTTGTTGTACTGACTGAGAAAAGTTGGTGCAGCTCCCATTTGTTTCTTTTTTTGTTCTTCCATCAGAATTCTAGGGACCCACCTTGCACACACTATTTTGTAACCCAAATCACTACCAACAATTTCATAAAAAACAGTTCGTAAAATTTCAGGAAACAACGAATTTAGTCCATCTATCGTGAAACGTCTGTCCTGTTGAATTTTTTCCTCAATCCTTGATTTGAGTTGTCAGTCACAGCTGAAGGTCAGCCCAAGCGCTCTTCATCATGAACATTCATCTGTCTGCCATTAAATATAATGCACCATTTTTGAACTGAAGCTTCATTACATTACCATAAACCTCTGTTATTTGTATAAATTTCAATAGGTCGCACTCCTTTCACATTCAAAAAGCATATTACACTACAAACCTCACACTTGGCGGGATTGTTAATTTTGTCACACATTTTAAAGACTTATAAATAAAATACAATTGTATCAGTTCACAGTTAGCGCCAGACTGGCCTAAGGTGAGTGAAAGGTTAATGACTCAGCAGCAGGTGATAGGAGAACTGCGTGGTTCATCAGATCAAAACATTCTTTACTTTCCGAATTACCCTTGTAGTATGAAGAAGAATTGTATATCTGTTATGTATTAAGAATAATAAAGATTATATGTTGATATTTATTGAATACGTCATTTGTATGTATGTTTTTGTTTTTCCTTTTTATTGCCTACATGTTGTCTATTTTTGTATCAAATCAGATTTTAATAGTTCTCTGTTGTATTTAATTGTACGATTTTTGCTGCCTGCTTTTTTGTATTTTACAATTTTAGATGTAAAGTAATATGTAAGAGAACAAACTAACTCTTTCATCACTTAACAAATTTTGACCATATTAACATTCATTTATTTGAATTGCATTCATTAATTAATTAATATTAAACAGAAAATCAGTTTCAAACTGTTTTATGATTATAATAAAATCTTGACTTACAAGGAGAAAAGGTGTAGTAAGCAGATTTTTTGGCATATTTTTGTGTTTGATTATTATTAATGTATTTGACCAGTCAAATAATATGTTCTTGTTTATTTTCAACAGAAAACAATGTGTAATTGAGGTTACATTATTTTGTTTTTATTGAATAAAGAGTTTTTATTCCTGGTACACACTAATCAGTTAAATTAGTGTGTTAAATCAGTTAAATTAGTCTAGTTTTTCTTTGAAAAGTGTTTGTTAAGTTACACTTATTGTTCTATATTATCTATTTGGGTAATCTTTCATTTTGGTTCAGTGATTTTATGTGTTGATTTGTACGTGAGAAACTGTGCTAATTTTATATTAATGAAAACTGGGATATTTGAATTTCTGTGTATCTTGTAGGTCATGATTATTGTGCTACTAGTATGGTTTCGGCATCTTATTTAGTGAATGGGATTTGTTGAGGAAACTAATAATAATGCCAAAGGTTGTGGTAGGGGTGAATAAAGTATTATTATTTTTAGATATTAATTCAAGTGTCATGATTTTTTTTAATATGCAGATTTTTTGCATAGGGAAAAATCATATCACATAAACGTAATATACATAAATAGAATTTCTGATCTTACAGGTCAGATTATAATTTTGTTTATCATCTCCTTAATGCAGATTACACAAACAAATGCATGGAATTCCTTTACATAATACGAAATGTCAACATATTAAAATCAAAAGAACAATATGAAATTTATAAACAAATTCACTTAAAGAATGCACACATTCAAACTATATTTGTGTAGCTTACACTATTCTCCTAAATGAACATATCTAATACAAAATCACATGCATTTGATACTAAAAAATAATATACGAGGATAAGTTAAAAGTAAAGAGAAATTTTGATTTCCATCCAATCACATGTATGGCAGCAATGATTGTTCTGCTATAACTCATAACCTCTATCAGCTGTTCATAGAAAGTATTTTTTCATTGTTTGCTATTTTGATTGTATTTAAAAGTCTGTTTAAAATGAGTGCTTCTTTGTCTTATTGCACCAAGGAAGAAATGTGAGCAATGATAAGTTTCCTCAGTTCAGAAGGGGTAAAACCAGCAGAGATTATTCATTGAATGCAGCAGCAATTTGGAGAGAGTTGTTTGAGTGGAAGCAAGATTTATGAATGGATTGATCACTTTAAAAATGGTAGGATTTCTCTCTGATGAACAGTGGGAAGGTAGACTTTCCACTTCAAAGACTAACGACAATATTTAAGCAGTTAAACAAATTATTCTCGGTGATTGATGAATTACAGTTGATGACATTGCAAGTGAGTTGAATGTAAACCATGGCTCAGCATTTTCAATCATCTACAATTTTAAACTTCTGAAAAGTCTGTGCTTGCTAGGTTCTATATTAATTGACTGGCATCCATAAAGAGAATCTTTTGAAAATTTCCCAGAAACTTTTGAAATGTTATGACGATGAAGGAGGCTCATATCTTATGTGAATAATAACCGTTGATGAAACATGAGTCCATCACTTTGAACCTGAGAGTAAGTGACAAAGTTTAGTGTGGAAAAATTCTTCATCTCCCACAGCAAAAAGATTCAAAACCTAGATGTCTACAGAAAAAGTGATGTCAATATTCTGGAATATGGATGGTACACTTTTGGTTTACTTCACATCTAAAGTCAGTAAACAGTGAAACTTTTGTGAGCTACTGCACGTACTGATGCAAAATATCAAAACCAAAAGACACGGTAAGTTTTCTAAAGGTATTATTTTGCTTCAGGATAGCGCTTGACCTCATAACAGCCAAAAAAAAACCAGTTTTTTGACTGTAAGATCTTGGTTTTGAGTTGCTGGTCCATCCTCCATACAGTAGGGACCTGTCTCCAAGCGATTTTCATCCTTTTGACCCATAAAGAAGGGTTGTGAGGGAATCATTATCGATTTGATGAAGAGGCCATAGAAGCAGTGAAAAAAATGCTGCACACCAGTCTGAAAACTTTCTTTTAGTAAGGAATTCAAAATTTTGTTAAAAAGAGGACTAAATGCATAGAAATAGGAGGGATTATGTTGAAAAATTATGCCTGTGTCATTTATGTAAGTAAAAATAAATATGTTGATTTTTTTGAATTTCACTTTACTTAAAACTTGTCCTCATAAATTACATTACTCATTACAGGTAATAAGAATATTTTCTTTCAGTACTTTAACTAAATTCCTTATCACTCCCTTTCCTAGTACAACCATTATTTCATTCATGGTATTTTGAGAAAAATTATATTCAATTATAGCTTTACATAGGTTCATGAAATGAACAGTTAATCTCTAACCTGAACTGAATAGTGTTTACACAATTTTTAATTCATTGAACGTGCTCATTAACCATTTAACCCCCTTATACATTAGGATAATGTATTCATCTTATTCAAGAATTAACACCTGCATATATATATGGGCTATCTACCTCCTAAAGCAACAACAGTTGGTGGTGGGTATGATAGCAAACAGCATTTCTTAACAGCTTGATGATGGAGTGTGAGTAACAACTTGAAAATACCTTGAATAACACCTTCAGTAATACCTTAAAAATTGAAGGAGGAAAGTATGGTAAAATGTCAGTCACCTAAAACATATTTAAAATCTCAGATTTAGATGATGGTATGTACAGATTCACTTATCCTATTGATGTTTATTGTCTAATTACAATAGCAATTTGTGTTGCTTGAAAAAAATCAAAATGATAGTTACTTGAAAAGGTATTCTTATTTTTTTAAAATTACCTTTGGAAAAATAATTTGTAAACAACATTGAAATTACACTACTTTTAATTGTGTGTTTTGTGATTATTTATTAGAAATTACATAAAATAGAGTTAATTTCTCAAGAAGTCATTCTTTCGTTGATTTCAATTTTTATTTCTTTGGAAAACAATAGAAATAGTGTATAGTTTTTATTGCATGAAGATATTAAGTTAATTTGGCTTCTTGTGAGTAATTTGTAAAAATATTTTTTGAAAAAAAAAACATTTTAATGTAAAATATCTTTGTTACCAAATATTCATTCTTATTTTGAGGTTAAAAGCCGGTTATTTTCAATATTCATTATTAAACCTTTTAATAAGTATACTTTTTTTGTAGTATTTGAGGTAAAACGTGAAGAACAAGCATGTTTATTAACAACTTAATTTCAGTAATTCCAACTAGATAAAAAGGGTTAAGAAAAACATAATCTAACCAATTTTTATCATTGCTTTTTTTAATTTTCATTGAAGGGAAATTTTTGTCTTTTTTAATACCTATTCTGATTGGTTTTTTTGTCCATATATCGGAACTAAATGTGTTTTGAGTCATTAATATATTTCTTCTAGGTTTTATTTTTGATACAGTCTTGGTCAAAAAACTTTATTTTAGAACTATTCTACTTTTTAATGTAAAAGTATTATAATTGTTTTATTATATATTATTCATAGCCATCATTTAAACTCAGTGTTGACTTAATTATTTTATATAATTTCATTTAGTACAGGAACACTTTCAAGTGTAACTTTATCATCATTGTTAATGTAATACATTATTACTAATTGTTAAACAATATTGATACCATTGTGCAGTATAAAGCTGACAAAAATTAGTTTTGAATGAAGGTTGTCGGATCTAAAGCCTAACTGTCCACAGATTAATGTTGTTACAGGTGATATTTATTTAATGGTACAAAATGATAGTACAATATTATTTAAAATTCTTATCTGAATTTTAATAAGTATTTATCAATAACATCAGGCTATCCTTGAACATTCTCCTGTTTTAAATGAGACAAATATAATTAAATGAAATATTCTTTATTATTTTAATATATGTATTAGTTTTATTGTACTTAGATGCTTAAAGTATTATTGAAATAATTCATATGTTTATTAGTTGTTTTTTGTGTTACTAATCAAAATATATTTGGGGTAAATGGTTTATTTAATTCTGGAAATACACACCACTTAACAACAGAATAAAAATTGGTTTTAGGAATTTAATTTGGTTATGTCATTCTAATGATACTGATAGTAATCAAAATCTAATTAGTGTGGAATATTTCAGTACAGTTTTGTAAATTGTTATAAAAATTTTGGAAAACTTTAAAGACTATACCTTTAGATTAACTTGGTGATTGTTTTATTTTCCATTTAAATTGTCAGTTTTGAAGCTTTTATCAATTACTTTTTGTGTTAACATTTTAATTACAGCATCCTAAATTTAAAATACTTTAATTTCTCTGTTCCCTCATATAACTTACCTTCTATACTAAATTAAGCCATAATAAAAAGTCTTTATTATGACAGTGAGATCTTATTCAAAATATTTTAGACTAAGAACACACTATGTAAAGTTGTTGTAGGTACATCAATAATTTACTACTTACTGTACAATGTATTATATATAGGTGATTATAATTTGTTTTAATTTTATGGACAAATGGTGTAAAACTGTCCAAGTTAATGTTGCTTGAACTGATCATGAATAATTTGGTGTAATGTTATATTAGTACAATATTATTTAACTTTTTGTGGTTTGATCAGCAGGTTGGTGATTTTCAAGGTAGATATAAAAAAGGACTTGGTTTTTGAATTAGATTTCTATGTGAACTTTAGGAACAGTGTTTATCTTTGACAGATTTTCACCATCAGCTGGTTGGCTATTTTTTGTTGTGAGAGAGTAACACAGAAATTTAACTGCTTAAGAAAATCATCTTGGAACTTCTGCAAGCTTTCTAACTGGTATTACATATGTTTTCGAAGATCTTGTAAAATTTTTTCCATGATTCATATAAAGTGTTATAGATTATATTTTTATGTTCTTCTTAAAAATTTCCAGATGAGCATACAAATTTACGAGGATAAGATTTTATATCTGACTTATTGTACTAACTTCTTCCCGTGTCTTTTATTACCAAAATTAGTTTAAGTCCTGCTTTAGTCTGGAATGTTTAATATATTATCCACTATATAGTCTACAAATTTAGATATTTAAAAATAAAGAAAGGTTTTTCAGTTTATATTAAAACCTCGTTCATCTAAAATATTTTCATCTCTCACTTAATCTTATCCTGTAATACAACTCGAAAATTTATATTTCTTATCTTTCTGGCTTTCCTATTTTCTACTGTCTCAGTATCTAAAAAATTATTCTTTCCATATAAATATTTTGAAGTTTTTTCCACCTCCTAAATATAATTTTAATTCTAACATGTATATCTTCTAATGAATCTTTTTCTAACTTAAACCAGTCTGCAGACTTATTTTAATCTCTTTGTTACTCTAACTTCCCGTTTAATTTTACTGCCTAAGTAAAATTGGCCCCAAATTTAAAAACAGTAAAGTATTTTTTATTGTTGTGTTTTCATAAGTAAGAGAATAGTGTCTGATTAGGATTCATTTATGACAAGTAATTATTGCATTGTAGGTATTGATTCTGCATTGTGTCATGTCATCGCATTACCAAGTTGCTTTATTCCTAGGAGTACCTTGTAATTACACTAGCTGTTTTGTTGCTATTATTGATGCTAAATTTTTATTGGTTAACTAAAGAAAATATCTGTTTGAGCTGTTATAATTTTATTAAAAAATGTAAGTTTATTATAAGATATATCAGTGAAAAAATAAAAAAATAGTAATTTAAAAAAAAAAGTAATTCAATAGATGTCTGCTTTATCACAGCAGCATATCATATTCATGTGTAGGTGTTGCTATCGCTATCCAATTATAAAAATATCAGTGCTTGCTTTTCAATTTATTTTGTACTGTAAGAGGAGTTTTTCCTCTTTATATTGTCATGGTGTTTATTTGATTCACTTTATCATGTAATCAAACAAATAGTTTAAATATACAAATCAATAGCTGTAACCTACAAATAGTTTAAAGTAGTTTTGTTCTCCATTGTGATAGATTATTTTTTTTTTCTTTTGAGAAAATTCATTAAGGTATGACCACTTTAAAGATCTACAATTTCTAAAATAATGAATGAAACAACATGAAATTTGAGGGGTTTAAATTTAAAAATAGTATTTCGAGATATTGAAGTAAATTTAAAAAAAAAAATTTTTTGTCAAGTTGTTAAACTTGGGAGAATTTGAGGGTATTATAAATGATTTATTTTTATCAAATTATAAAAATATGTCTTATTTTTTAAAGAAATTCAGATTGAAGCTGTGTAAGAATAGGGTTTAATCAGTATTCATTGATACATAATATGATTGTTTGGAATGGTATTAAAAGTTACAAGTATAACAGCCCAAATTCATATGTTTTCTTTCTTAACTAAACTGTAATTAAATATTGGTAACATCCAATTGCTTTTACCTTGAAATATTAAATATATGGTGTTGGATTGATGGTTGGAGTAGCACTGATAATATGCAGGCTTGTCCTTTTAGAACCTATCTTCTAAAAATAACTATACACATTGTAAATTTTATATGATTTTTGTTTATTCTGTTAATCTTGTTATTTTAATTATTTTATGAGTATTTGAGCAGTGTTAATTTTCATACATTGTTCACATTCATAATTATATTGTGTTTATTTTGTTACTGAGAAATTAAATTTGCTTAAACTAACTCATAATATTACTATAATTCTCTTGCTGTAATTTAATTTTAAAACGTGTAATTGTTATTTACAAGATATAAAAAATCTTTCTAATGAGAAATGTGGATGATGCCGTAACACTGCATCTAGCATTTAGTTTGCATCTAACATTTCCATAATGTACTTCTGGTGCATGATTTATTTGTTGTATTTGACTATGGGCGATTTTGATTGGTATCGATTGTTATATATCTTGTCCTAAATATTTATTTTTAAAGTAGGAAATAGCTGTTTTATTGAGGAAAAGTCTAACAAAGATATTATTGTGGTGAGAAGTGTATAGTAAGATGATTTTGTCCAAATTCATATTATTATTTGCTATCTGAATAGTAAATCAGCTAGAAAATATAATTTCAAAAGAATTTTGTAATTCTGATTGGTAATCTATGTTCACTGTTGGTTACTGTTTATATCTGTATTTAAAAGACTTTTCTAAAACTGTTAGGGGTAAATTTTATTATAAATTATGATGCTGTGGTTATTTGCTTCTGCATGCTAATTTGATTTGTTTTAATCAATCATTTCATTATAACAGTTATGAATTATAAGAGGCATGTTTTTTAAGTAAGGGCTGTTTTGATGTAAAAATTGAAATAAGTAAAATAGAAAATGTTTTATTATAACAAAATAAACTTGCATATATACTATTTTTCTACATATTTTACCATTCATTGCAATACATTTTTATATCTGCTTATCAGCTTCATTATTCTGTTATTGAAGAATTCTCTCGCCTGTAATTTAAATCGCTTAATTACCCTGTTTTGCAATTCCTAATCATCTTCAAACTTCTGCAATGCAAGCCATTGTGTTAAATGGAGAAATAGGTAATAATCAATTAGTTCAAGATCTGGACTGTAAGGTGGATGTTTGAAGATTTCCTAATGAAATCATTGCAATTGTTCAGTGGTTTTGTTTGTCGTGTGAGGTCGTGTCGTTATCGTGGAAAAACAAAATCCCATCAGTTAACTTCTTGCTCCTTTTGTGTTGAATTGAACGTCTTCAGTTTTGTAAGAATTTTACAGCTGTATCACTATTAACAGTTCTTCCATGTTCTAGAAATTTAATCAGTAATATCCCTTTGGCATCCCAAAAAACCATAGCCATAATCTTTTTCATTGAATTTTCTCACTTTAACTTTTTGGGCTTAGGAAATGATGAATGCTGCCATTGTATTGTTTATTGCTTTGTTTCAACATTTGAATAAGATATCCATGCTTCATTACCAGTCATGTGTTTCCATAAATCATCCCTTTCATTTTGTAGCGTCTAAAACTGTTTGAACTGCTGAAAGACCTTTTTCTTTGTCTGTCAACATTTTTGGTACCCATCTTGAAAACAATTTACTGTAACCCAGTTTTTCAATTGAAATGTCATTAATTACTGATCACAAAACAAAAGAAAATTCAATCAAACGGTAAGATTCTGTTTTCATGGATTTTTGCATTCACATTTTCAGTCAATTCATCTGTGATGATGGTCAGGCAACCACTACATTCTTCATAGTGAACATTCGTTCCTCATCCATGAAATAGATGACACCATTGGCGAACTTTACTGTTGTATATAACATTGGGTCCGTAAACATCAACAATTTCTCTATGAATATCAGTAGCAAATTTGTTCTTCCCCAATAGATAATGAATCTGATCATGCTTCACAACTCGCAGGATTATTTATTGTAGTGCTTATTTCAGCCAGGCTCTACACAGCACTAATGTGAATAACATTAATCTATTGTTGGAAACAGATTATCGTCGATATAAATAAACATTAAAATATTAAATAATTGAAATTAATAGCTCCATTAATTTCCACCACATATAATGGCAGCAAGTCGAAACAGCCCTTAATTAAAAAAACACACTTGTTATGTTAGAGTTGGTGTCAACATTTCTGTTGTATAGTATGAACTAGTTCTTCTGAAAGTTTTCTTATGTACTTCAGGTAGTTATTATTTTTGAAAAAACTGTACTGTAGAATTCTATATTATGGTGGAATGTGGATTCTTTGTATAGGGGAAATAAAGCGAAAAATGAAGTTCCAGACTTATCAAAGACAAATATGTGAGGGTAAATAACATAATAAATTATTGTGTTATTTACCCTCTTTATAAATGTATGGGTCGATCAGCTTCAAATTATCATGAAGTTGTATCCACTACCAATGCAATAGAAATAAGTATAGAGGACTGGACAAAAAATACCATTCATGAATTCTTGTACTGCGTGTGTGTGTATTTGTTTTCCTTCATTTTTGGTTTACATAAAATAAATTGTGACATAAAAAAGATATGATAATGGATTTTTGGATGTGAGTGTCACTGTGCATATGTATTTTGTGTGTGTACGTGCGTGCATGCATAATATATATTATGTATAATTAAAATTATTTGTTTAGTTATGCATATTTAAAAAATTAGATTTAAAAATTAATTTTTAGAAAACTTAAAGTTATTTCCTTTGAGTGGTGTAATTTTATGGTTAAAATTTTATCATTTGTATGGTTTTATAACAGATGCTGATTGATAGGAATACCGGTCAAGAACGAGATCTGCTTGAAATCAGCTTAAATTGGCGAGATAAAATTTTTTCATTACTTGGAACATTGACCGATGAAGCTTCAGATGGAGAATTAGCAGCTCTAGTCTCTTTTGCACTGGCATTCCCTGATGGATTCATGGCTCTTGTTGACACTTATGATGTCAAGAGGTGAATAAAGCAATGAAATTTCTACTTGTCTTGATGTATTTTTATTATAGTAGCTATTGAGTAATTGTATTGTACTTAACTAGTCTTGTCTAATTAATTGTATACAGTCAAATACCAATTAACATACATAATGTAACCAGTGAAAATAGAAAGAAAGCTCATTAATATAAGTATTTATAAGCTTTTTTTTTTGTTCTGCAGTAGATTATAATACACAAAACATCAGCAGTTTGAACTGTTTGAGATCTAGGTCTGTTAAACTTTTTAAATAATAGAATATTATTAAATAATACTGAGAAACAAGATTACATTTTTTTTCAGCATGAACAAAATTTATGATAATAATAAAACTTTTACGCTGATTTCAAATATTTAATTATATTTTCTCAACCATCAGTCAATGTTTATATGTGGGTTAACTTTGAAAAAAAAATTAAGAATTTACATGTTTGCAAGGTACTATTCAACTTACCTAAAATATGGTAGTTGTTTTCCTCATCTGCCTGGTATCTGGAGTATCACTCTTTAGTGTTGAACAATAATCTGCAACCATTCTTGCACTTTTGCTGAGATGGTTGAAAGAAATCCTGATGTAAATCCAAGAAATGAATTTTTAGCAATAATATACCCCATATGTTAGTATGACTAATAATTCATCCACAATGTCACATAATTGGGGGGAATTTATGATTTGCTGAAAAAGTTATTGCATAAAATTTTTAAATGGCCTCCATACTGCCTTTTTAATTTTGCTTAACCCTTAACCTACCGCTTTATTACGCACGCAAATCAAGATTTCGGTAAACGTTTGTTTATCTCGCTATTACTGAATTGTTTTCATCCAAAAAAATCTGAAAAAATTAGGGTATGTTAACAATGCATTATTAATTTATATTGTTCAACAAAAATTAATTTTTGTTTATATTTGATTATGTTGTGCACGCACAAATATGGTATAAAAAAAAAAATTACAATTTTTTTTTAGCGTTTGATTTTTTTTTTATGATCAGTGACCTATGTTTTTTTTAATATTTATATAAACTTTAGACTTTTCTGGTTAATTTGATGTAAAATTTATTTATATCTGATAAAAACTGATTACATAAGTAAAAAAAAAAAACCACTACATTTCAGAAAATTGTAATTCTAAAAAAATTGAGATTTCGGTAAAGGTTGATTATCTCACTATCGAACCAGTATAAAATCTAACCTAAAACATTTATATATATATATATATATAAGTTAGATTTTTGTTTTGCTTTTGATACATGTATAAAAATGTTTTGAATAAAGAACAAGTATGGTTTAAAAAAAATAATTTAAAATTATTGCTTTCTTTATAAAAGTCACGTTCACTTGTTATTCTGTTGAATTTATGTCTGCATAGCAATTATATAAAAGATAACAAACCGCTAATGTATATAAGAATCAAATTAAACAAAAAAATACCACAATACTACGATTTAAACAATGATGTCAGTGAAAAAATTATTGGGTATTTGATCCCTTGTGAAATATCTACACTATACATGGCTGTTATGCTTATTGCATTTTTTCTCAATTCAAGGCGTTGTGATTAAATCCATATAAAAATCTTTTTTCTATGTTAAATGCTTCATGAGAAATTTGAATTTGAAAAATTGATTACCAGTGGTTAATATAGTGGGAGGTTAAAAGTTAAATGTCTTCATCACTCAATGAGGAAATTTTTCTGTCCAGGCATAAGTGCTTCATGCTTTGGTCATTCCTTCCTGATATAATGATTGGTGTTGTTCCTGCTGCCCATTCGCACAAACTGCAACAAAATTCAGAGTAGCTCAGCTGAAAACCCTTAATAACACGGTAACTTTTAAATCACAACATTTAATCCAACTGTCTTTTGTACTGAATTTTTTTGACAGCATTTTCATATTGTTATACGTTTCTTTCACGTTAGTTGCATAAGCTAATTGTGCAGAAGGAAATCTGTTGCCAATGTGCAAAGATCAGCCTTTGAACTAGTTTTCGAAGAATCAATGAATAGTCTCTATTCTGTAAAGCTGTGTTCATGATGAAGTGCAGGTAACAAATATTATTACAGAACACTAAACTATTTTCTTCAGAGTGTAAACCTTGAAATTCTTCCTAACAATTATGAAAGAAACCCACTTAAGTATCAGTTTGGAGAAGATTCTAGCCTTTCAGTCTAAATCCCAAAAGTTTGGCTTCTTACTTCCACATATTAAATCCTGAACAAGGCCATTGAATTAATTTTGAATTATCTGATGAGGTTCATAGGAAGAGGATTCTTTAGAGGTAGAATCTTGTTGTTCCACAATTGAACTTAAGTTTTCTCTCACATCTTTTAAAGATAAATGTGTTGGCAAGTATGGTAGAGATAAATCTTTAACTGGAGGGAGGTGACCTCATACACAGTAAATTAAGGTACTGCACTGTGTGTTTGGATTTATTGTTTATCCATTTTATCTTTGTAATGCAGAAATAATAGTCTAACAAGTGGTCTTTTGGTTCATCACATCATTGGTACGGCAAAAATCACATGGCATTGGCCTTAACCCAGCCTGTTGGATATTTCACACAGGTCAGGTAGCGGATATGAGTGGTACATTTTGTATTTTGATCCCCAAATTTAAAGACAAAATATTGTTCATAACATTTTTTATTAACTAGTGGAATCAAACTTTGTCATTTTTCTTTTAACATCAAACTGCACATGTAACAAAAGTCATCCAGATTATTTATGCATGTCTTTGACATATTTATTCCCTAACACAACATCCTTGATACAGTAATTGTAAATCACAAAACAGAATGAAACCACAGTTCATTCAAGGTTCAGAGCGAATATTTAAATAATACTGATGTTAATTATATGACTTGGAAGACTGCTACATTCTGACATGTAGAATCTGCAGTAAGTGAATTATTATGCATGTATAACTGTTGCCTTCATAATGTTATGTTTGTATCTTCTGATACAAATCATTTAAATATTCTTTTATGTACATAAGTTATCCTTAAAAAAATATGTAGATTCCATAAAAACAATTTTTCAAAAATGTTATACAAAACAGGATGGTGAAAAGAATTTGATTGCATTTATAATTTAGCGAAAAAGTTAAATTAGAAACGCATTGAAACTTTCATGTACCAAGAACTATGCTTATTAGTGTATTTATAATTGTTACAACCTTTTCAAGACTGGTGTCCAGACTTCCTATAGAAACAAGATTTTCCATAGAAACTTTGTCATAAATGGTCTTTGGTACAGATGAATTTCTTTTTATCCAAATTAAAGAAAGTGTGAGAACACGGATCCTGAAGTAATCCATTTTCTGTCTTTTCAGCCAGTCTTGCCCTCACTTTGTATTCGATTATTTGGATTGCATTTAAAACGGTAATCTGAATGAACATCATTGTGCAAGACCTTAAAATCTTTTATTTTTGTAATGAGAGATTAGGAAGCTTAATGATATTTTATAGGTCCTTTAGCTGTTGGCTTTTTAAAGAAATTCCCCTGTTTGGTCTACAGGCAATCCACCACCACCACCAGATCAGCCCAAGGATCCATTGACTTTATAGGTCCTGGCATCCTTGTTATGACTTAAGTCAGACTACTCAAATACTTTGATTTCAGTAATCAGAATTTGCAAAACTGGTTTTTAATCTCCAATGAATGAATCCTTTTTTTGACGACAGCAGAATGTGTTTAATTAAATAAAAATAAGTAGGTTCAATTAACCACACCTTTCTGGAGTGACCTGAGTTTGTTCAAGACTACATGTACTTTTGCACCTACTGCAGCTATGTCCAGAAAGCCAGTAGCAGTAATTGCATTGGGAAATTGGTTGCAGCTGAAAAACTTGTTGGAGTTATATATAAATGAAAATAATTATTTTTTCTATCAAAAGAATGTTAATTATCTGTGAAATCATATCTTTATTAAAATAGTTCTGTAAGTGAATGCTTAGACTGTATACAACAAAACTTCTCTAAAACTATTAAGTTCAGTATTTATTACTCTTTCTTTTTTGATTGTCTAAAATCATTTTGAAATATTTAATATATGTTAAATATTAAGTAGTATTAATACTAACAGAGTACTCTGTAGTTGTTGTAATTTGGTCATTTAATTAATTAATATATTAATCACCAAATGTATTATATATTTCAGGAGTGGGATGTTAAACTTCTGTTCTGTTGCTCTTGCTCTGAATGATCTTGGTTATAAAGCAGTTGGGATTCGTATTGATAGTGGAGACCTTGCATATCTATCCAAAAAGGCCCGGGAAACTTTCACAAAAATTGCTACCAAGTCAGTACCCTGAAAGGGTTTTATTAAAATAATTGTCTTTTCTATTCAAAATATCATGTTTTAGCTTTTTTCTTTTAAAAAAGTATATTATTGTACATCAACATTATTATTTTTCAAATGTATTCAAAATAATAGTTTATATTATTTAAGTAAAATAATATATATTATATAATCCAATGGATTCATTGTTTTGTTTATATTATTTATAAATAATTATTTATATTAGTTTATATTATTTAAGTAAAACAGTATATATATATATATATATATAATCCAATGGATTAATTGTTTTACTAGAATAATATAAACTAGTATTTTGAATACATATGAAAAATAATAATTTTGATGCCCAATAATATTAAAAAATATATATATATATATACATATACATATTATTTTATTAATCAACATTACTATTTTTCAAGTGTATTCAAAATAATAGTTTATATTATTCAAGTAAAACAATGAATCCCTATAAATATATGTATATATATATATATATATATAAATGATGTAGTTTGACCTACATACATCACAATAAATTGGAAAACAAGACTATACTCAAAAAGGATTCATAGAAATCTTTACTCAACTAAATAGTTATTTTGATTATTATGTTTTATTAATATTAATGTACCACTAATATTAATAAAACATTTTTCATTGCATTCTTGTTTTCAAATTTTAACTCTTGTTAAAGGATAGCATATTATTTGTATTCATTACAGATTATTAAATTATCATGAATTTTAGGCTTACAAGATAAAAAGGATTATTTTAAAAAAAATTATGTTAATAGATTATTTATTTTGATCTAAATGTTTCTTTTTGTTGTCTGCTTCCAAATTGAGCAGCACTTTATCAATCAAAACATTTTAATTTTTTTAATCATACCATTTTAAGCACTACTTCACACATTTTTAGTAACAGGAAAATTCATAAGATATAAAAGCAAGAATAACCTTTTTTTTCCATAAAAGTAAAGTAAGTCTTGATTGTCTGTAACATTTTGATTTAATGGTTTGTTTTTGTCAAATTGTAATGAAAATCAAGTAAATAATAAATTGTACAAAGTGTGTTTTGTTAAAATAGTCTCAATTTCTTTTGTTATTATTTTAGTATAATTAAGAATACTGTTCTTTTACATTTTTTTTTCAGATATAATATTCCTTGGTTTGAAAACCTTACTATTGTAGCATCAAATGATATTAATGAAGATACTATTCTTAGTTTAAATGAGCAAGGACATAAAATTGATTGTTTTGGTATTGGAACACATTTAGGTAAGTGCATTAAATGAATCAAACAGTTGTCATTAGTTGATTTTCATTCATTTTTTTCATAATTTTGTATGACAATGTAAAAAAAATGGTTTACTATAATTAGTCTATTATAAAAATTACATGAATATGTTTTAATGAAGACCTAAAATATGAATTTATAATAATGATTAAATAGTTGAGAAAAGTATTGCCACTCGTTTCGTATTTTCAGATAAAGAGATAGCATATTGAATCATGACTAGAAAAGTATAAGTAATGGTAGAATCTAGTAAAAACAACTATATTGATGAGCTTTATTTTCAGCAATCTGACACTTAGTTAATTAGTGGTAGAAGAAAATGGAAAGTAAACATTATAAAAAAAATTAGATTAAATGAAGCTGATTATTGAGGATAACGGAGTAGATCTTGAAGATTAAAATATTTACACGCACGTGCATACATACATGCGTGCATAAAAAGAGAAAGAGAGAATGCCATGAAAGTAATTAAATGATTAATAACGGTAAAATAAGAAGCTATGACTATTAACATACATTTGCCTGGTCATTCAGGTATATGAGATGGCTCTAATAGTCTCTGTCTCTGTATCATGTTGATCTAGATGATCACGTATCACTTCCAGTTTAGATGGGTCAAATATTTTGTTGGTTTAATGTTTACTTCTTTAAGCTTTTAACCCTTTTAATAGCAACATTTTTTTTTCACTTCACTCCTACAAGTGATCTGGGATAATTTTCCATTTTTATTAGATATATTACAATATTTTCTATTTTCAAAACTTAATTTTTTTTTTTTTTTTACATATCTTAAAATACATTAATCCAGCAATAATTCTACTATGGACTGTAATACATAGATACACACCTTTGATTCATGGAATGTAGTTATGCACAACTGGTAATGTCTTATAGCAAGTATTGGAAACCGTCTCCAATTTTCATGAAGGCAGGTCTGTACCCTTAGCATCATATTTTTTGATACCCTTCATAAGACATCAGGGCTAATGGAATTCATTTCTGCAGTAATGGTTCACCTCCACTTCTTGTAGAGTACATTGATATGCTCGATATACACATCCTTTCAAAAAAGAAAAATACCACCAGACTGCTTCTTCAAAAAAGAAGGCAGTCACCAGACTGCTTTCCAAAGAAAGCAGTCTGGTGACAATAAGTCAGGGGAATGAGGTGGCCACTGAACTTTTGAGATTATGCGATCACCAAAAATTCCATAGTGTTTTTGGATGTATGGCACATTGTCCCGTCTTGTTGCAGGTAATAATAGTGTTCATAAGATTGGAGAAGAGCTATATATTGCATAATTATATGCTGGTATGCTGGACTTATCGGGCCCACTATTCATCATCAAGAAATCACACACCAAACCCTTACCTTCTGTAAGTGCATCAGTGATTCATATAAGATTTGTAGATTTTGTGTTTACCATTATCTGTTGTTTTAACTATTGATGTAACATCTAAGGTGAAAATACATCTCATCACTAAAAAACACATCCAGTATGCCCACCCCATTACTTTCCACGTGGTTGATAAACCACTGGTTGTATCGAAATTCTTTTAACAGTGTCTGAGGATTTCAGTTCCTATATGCAATGTAATGTGTTTGGTATGCATATAAATCTAATTTCTTTCTTATGATATTCCTGTCTGTGATGATAATTTAGATAAAAATTTTCTTGGAGACTGTTAGTAATGCATGTACCATGTCCATTTTCCCTCATCAATACTGAAGCACACCTACTTTTCTTCTTGTCAGCAATACTCCCAGTATCTCGAAAACAATTGAAGATCCACTTTACTGTCGAGTTGTTTGGCAAAGGTGCACTGAGAAATTTAACTGAAATTGTTCTTTAATGTAGTCATATAACTTGCTTCCAAAGTATACCTCAACAATAAACACCTGTTGTGCTACTGAAAATGACATGATCATTCAAAAGGAATATGCCACACTACACGTTCTGTGTTACTCATTCCCATATACACACAAAAACAATTATTGCATATAGCATGTGAAATCACCTACCAGTAAGTTAGCTAACAAGGGAGTTTCCCTTTATGAAGGGGAAATCCATTTCCCCTATTTGTAGCCCATTATTGTATTATTTGTAGCCCAGTTTCTCTTCAAAGTGAATTGCTCTCAATAAGAACTAGAATCTTACTTAGGTGCCATTTCACAGATGATCCTATTACTTCATTGCTTCATAATTTTCAGTATTTAAATACATTTAGTCTTTAAACAAACCCTTCTTTCAGTC